>QFDD01120076.1:0-125837 GCA_006871305.1 Vachellia collinsii
GGGTGTTGGCAGAAATTAAGATAAGGATCACAGTATATATGATGCTGTCTATCACCTACAAGTCTGGATGATATATAAGGAGATAGTTAGGTCAGTTATATATTTTGCGCGTGTGCGTGTGTGTTTTTTTTTTTTTGGGGGGGGGGGGGAGGTCTGTACGACTGTTCCCACTAGAAGAAGGGTAGGAACGACGGGACGGGGCAAATAATCCAAATATTATCCAGAATATTCTAAACACCCAATAGCTGAATGAAAGGATGAAATCTCTTCTTTTGACCAGCAATAGAATGAAGAAAAATGAATAACGAGTGCGCGCGCGCGCAGATCCTTTATGTTATTTGCTTCCCATGTTTTAACTTCCTTTCTTCTCCCACGTGGTTTTCTTCTGCACATTTTTCGCACAAAACGATGGATAACAAAATTTACAGGACAAAATGAATTGAATGGGAGGTGAACACACGCACATGACCAATTGTAGAAGGATAAAAGAAGTCATGAGACAAGATCCACATAATAAGCCATGCACCAGATTATAAAAGTTGTCTGTTCTGCATTTTCCCCATGTCCCTTGAGAGAAAATCTTCCAATATTTTTAGTGAATCTCTGAACCGTAAAAATAATATCTGCAAGTATGCAACATTTGTTATGGCTACCTCTAGCATTTATGGCAACAAATTTTTCCTTACTCTTCAACTAATGAGGACTAGCTCTGGATGGCAAGCAAGGAGCTACAATAAGTTTATATATATATATGGATTAAACAAGGACTTTCCGAAATGTATAGAGATAAGTAATTTGGCAGCTGACACGATATATATTTATATGATCATCAAACAATAAGTTTTATCGATATTTGCCATAATCAGGTGAAATGTCTCGGTCTTAAATTGTGCGCGCGCCTGTGTGTAAGCTTTTATTAAAATGTATGTATCCATTTTTATCCTGTCTAAGTTATTGGGCAAAACTTTATATATCTCTATAAATTCTGCCCTATATTTTGGACAAATGGGAGTGTATATTATCATTTTTAACTTGATCTTCTACTGGACGCTATACTTATTATGAGAACACTTTCTGGAACTTATGGAAATCTAGGCGCAAAGTACCCTTCTGTTACTATATATATGACCTGACTTAATTCCATATTCCTGTGCATTGTACAGTTTTGACCGTGGCCTTGTCATTCAAAAAAGAAATTATATACTTATGAGAACAGGTGATCATGGAAGTTGAATAGTGACTTAACGTTGGAAGAAAATCAATTAGCTGCGATTCAATACAAGAGTATCAAAAGGAGAGATAACTAAAATTGCACGTCAAAAATGCTTTTGAGGTGCAATAATATTAATTATCACGGAAAGGGATTGCAAGATCGGCTCAGTGCCTGCTGTGTCTGTGCCTGATCTTTTCGCCCTAAGTAGGACGTAACTGGACAATTTCATAGTACATGACTCTCATGATTTGTTTTAGAACACGTATACTTAACATTCCTCATATGTATAGTCCTCTAACTTTCAACTTGAAATTTTATCAAAGAGCTCCTTCTCTTGAACCATTCATCTTTGTGCTTCTTATTTGAAATTGCAATCGAGTTAATTAGCTCCATTATATGATGCAAACGAAGTAACGTTATCTAAGAGGACATATTACAACAACTTAATTGTGTACAACATATATTTCAAATGACCTTGGATTGATTTGAAATGACTTTTCAAGTTACAAATCTTTAACACAAAATCGTTAAGTAATTGGAACATCATACAAAAACTTGTTAACTTCTTCTTTTTCCTGCTATAGCTTGGTTTATATATTAACTTCTCCATCGCATAATTTTCTCTGGATTCAATCATGAAGCTTAAAACCCAATGCATTGATTTCATAGTCGTAATGAATGGAGAATAATATATATATATATATATATAGTGGATCGGTGTGTACAGAGATTTGGAAGGCTTTGGATTGAAGTAATTAGAGGATGTATGAACTTCTGATGATTGACACCGAAAATAGCAGGAATTTATAGTTTCCCGAATTAATAAATGTTCCATTCAGCTAACTTGAAAAAGTCATTTCAAATCATTTGAAATTAGTTACATATATATCATTAAGTTGGAACGTCACACAAAATCTTAAGCAACGATGTAGATTTACGTGCTCTTGGAATATCCAATGGCATTATAGTAAGTAATTAAGGGGGTAAAGAGAGATGTAGAAGTTTTGCACATACCAGAGAAAATGCTGAAGGCCGGGGAGCATGGGAATGAATTGACGATGGCACTGATTGATTTCCGTGCTAAAACCTTTGTCAAGCAAACAGTTCTTGCCGCTAACTCAATTTCGATGCCTGCTCGACCTTAAGGCTGACATAATTTCCATCTCCCTCCCTCCCTCCCTCTGTATATATTTGTTTTTATATATGTTCAAATGGTGCAACATTGATTTGATTTATTTAACACAACAAAGATAAAAATATTCAGGTTTCTTTACCAAATTCTTCCGATCCATCCTCGTTCATCTCACAATTAATTCGTAAAACTCGCCAGTAAAGTATAGCTGGCCTAGGATGACCAGCTTTGGCCTCTGGAGATGGAGAGAAAAATTGAAGCTCAAGGTCGAACAGACAACGAGATAAAGTTAATGGGTAAGAGATTGTTCAGTTGACAAAGGGAAGCATAGAAATCACTCACCCACGACGGCATCGGGAGAGGAGGGGCGAAGGTGTCTGAAAAAGATGATACGTAGTACAGGCGCTTTGTGAAGAAGAAGAAGAAGAAAAGGTCACGTCTTTATATAGGTAGATGTTGACGTATATCTTCCAAGTTGGGAGACGGTGACTATGAAGCAAGGTTGACTTTCAGGTACGTGCAAGAGCAGTGTGTAATGATGGATGAGACAGATATGAAGGCATAGGAGAAAGATTGGGGGTAGATAGTGTGTGAGTTTGTGAAGACGTTGAAGAGTAAACGGAGAAGAAAAAGGGAACAGTTGGTTTTTCATCGACTGGTCTTACCCCTGCCAACAACACTGATATTAATTGTTCGTCCTCCCTCGGTTTTCCGCGCCCTCTTATTTCATCCATCCGTATTAAGTGCAAACCAAATTTACTACCTTTGCCATTTATGTACGTACAGCTTTGAGTGGTCGATCACCATCGACGTGCCCGCTGCTCAGCCTCTTTCTCTACTCAGCTTGTTGCCCCCAACCTGAACTCCACACTGCTTTCTATATTCAATTTGGTGGAATACATTATATTACACTTCCAACTCCGTAAAGGCAGATCATTTGTGCGCCCAAATTTGTTAGACACCTAGAAACAAGATCTTTTTCGTGTTTATCATTTTTTTAACTATGACCCAACTCGTGCTCTCCGATCATTTCACTTCAAATAGATTAGAATGTGAAAACGTCCGTCCGTCATCCCCCCCAGGAAAAAAAAATGTGCAAATAAAAAATCACGTTTTGTTTATGGCGTTGCGCACATGCGCAAGTGAGGTGTTGAAAGGAATATCAGAAAAGACAAAAACTCTAACGCCCACCGTGGGGCTCGAACCCACGACCACAAGGTTAAGAGCCTTGCGCTCTACCGACTGAGCTAGACGGGCTTCGCAAATCCTCTCCCAATAATTGTACGGAACTCAGGACTTTTTTGACAACAAATGAGTCTGTAGCCTCTGAACAAGAGACGCTGACCTTTAGTATACAAGAGTTAGTTACCTTTATGAAAAAGATTAAAAAAATTAAATAACGCCTCAATAATCAATAGTTTGCTGGTCTTTGCTTTTAAGTGTGTCAGAAAAAGGAGATACAATTCGTTACGGAAAAACGAGTCTCTCAAGTTCTAAAACTAATTAATTAAGCTTAAAATGAATAAATTAATGAGTGCCTGTCTACTGAATTGTTTAAGTAAATTTGTTTGGAGAAATTTCCTCATCTTGCTGTGAAATCAGTGTTAAGATAAGGTGTTTTATTCTCAATGAAAGTTTATACAAGATTTGAAGCATGGAAGTGATGAAGATGCTACAGTAGTTAATCTGTGGCGTCAAGATTTTGCTACAGTAGTCTCTTTGATAATCAGTGGGTACAATAAGATAGGCCTATATGCGTGGCACGTATATACAGTTTTTTTCCTTACATCAACTAATTGATGTTTTTCTCTTATGTTAGGTTTTGATGATGTTGAGCTGGACAAAATTTGCTTTTCGGATCTAACTAATTAAGGGGGTTAGAAACTACTTTGAATGGTGGGCTGTCCAATCTATTTTGCATGACGTAGACACTTCAACCTGAAGCAATGTCGTCCAAAGTTCCTTTTTCTTTGTTGCTGGTCAAGGAAACAAAATTAAGATGCAGCAGCAGCAGCAAGGTATGGCTGTAGAATTAGAGGTGTGCCCTCTTCAATGGCTTGATCAGCAACTACCTAACAACTATCAGATATTGAGAAAATGAATGTATTTAGAGAAGGAATTAGATTATGAGCTGCTCCTGTTTGTTTGTGCTTTGCCCCTTAATATTTTGACTAAGCAGTAGTTTGTGTATATTTTCAAAGGTCCGGCCGGATCGTTTTTTATTGTGACGAGAGAGAACCGAAGGAAACTAAGTACGAGCTGGCTATAGCCTATAGCTATAGAATTAACTTAAAAATAATAAATAAAGCAGGGAAAGAAAAGAGAACAGGGAAGTTACAAGATTAACGTGATAAAAGGGTTAAAAATAAAACACACTATGAAGAGGTTACACACCTAATCCCTCAAGAGGGAGTTGTTGGACTTGGACGCGAATCATTTATATAGTTGGTGGATAGGAAAGACGGGTAAGTAACACATGCCTGCACGTACGCACCCTCTCTTCTGACTTCTCACTCATTCATGGCCTTCACGTACAAGCAGTGCACAGATCCCAAAATGAATGAATTGAAAACGAATCATGGGAAGCAGAACCCAACGTACACTTGACTTGGACTGGTAGCGCAAATACTGAAATTGTTGTTGGATCACATAATCAAATAACACTTGCTCTCTTACTTTATGCTCTAATTATTAGACCGGTTGTTCTCACTCACTTCATTTTCATGCTCTACTGAAGCTGCTCACTTGACATCAACTGTAGATGTGATCATTATTATGTTGAATTCATATAAGTAATCGAACAAAAATCATTATACTGCGAATATATCGAAAGCCAATAAGAACGAATGCTTAGTGTTGTTGCAATAAAAATCAAGTTTATGCAGGAGGGCTTTCTTTCCGTATTGGCAACATTCAACTATTATCTATGCCCTAACTTCAGCATCGTGAATGTTACTGATTTGACGCTATCAGGCGAGTCGCCTACTTATTCATGTGCACCATGCACAAGTGTTCGAAGAGGAGGAGCACAAGGCGACGTCGCTCACCGATCTCTACTTGCTATACAAGTTAAAAAGACTGCAAAGTGACAAAGCAGCTTCCTCTTTGGCCGCCGGATTCTGGAACTCAAACGCATCCCTTCTCCCCATAACATCAAAACCCGCCACCAAAATATAGGGCCTGGATAATGAGTTAATCAACCTTATTTCGCAGCCACATGACAACAAAAAATGTATGCTTTGCTTTCTCCATCGTCTTGTATGCACAAAATATGACCCCTATAAATTACGGACGCTTCTGCCTGACTCATTATTCTGAGTATTAAGCATGGAGAGGCGGTGGTTCCTATGTTTGGTGGTGATGCGGTTGGTTGCGGCTGCATGGGAGGTTGATGAGGATGCGATGGCCTTGGATTTTGATACGGGAGGACTGAGCAGAGGCAACTTTTCCGACGGCTTTGTGTTCGGAACGGCCGCGTCTGCTTATCAGGTGGAGGGCATGGCCCAAGACGCAGGCCGTGGCCCCAGCATATGGGATGCTTTCATAAAAAACAATCCTGGTTCATAATATATCATCTTCATCGCTATCACTAACATTGATTAATCTAAGATTACTACTTTTTTGATCACCTAACGTGGAGTTTGCTTTCTTTTAAAAAAATTGAAATGTATAATCGCTTGGAAACAGGGGTTATTGCAAACAATGGCAGTGCAGACGTTACTGTGGATCAGTATCATCGATATAAAGTACGTGGTTTTTCCTTGAAAAATTGAAACGGGTCCAAAAAGAATTGATTTTTTTTTATAAATACGTTTTATTTAAGAGAGATAGTGAGGTTTTCTGTTCTCGGGTGTTCGTTGTGTTATCTGAATGAGTTATGAGAGTAAAAAACATGTTTCATTATTTAACAGGAAGATGTGGACATCATGGCAAATCTATACTTTGATGCATACCGCTTCTCAATTTCATGGTCCAGAATTTTCCCAAGTAATTTTCACACATCACTATATTTTAACACTTATGAATTAGACCCTAAAGTATGACATATCTTTTATAACAATTGAGCACAATGCCAAGGCAGATGGAAGTGGCCAAGTAAATTGGGAAGGCGTTGCCTACTACGATCGGCTGATTAATTACTTGCTAGAGCGAGGTCAATCTTGAATTCTTGATCAAAGAGTTTATAGACTAAATAGGAGTATTTCTCTTCTTTTTTGTGTTCCTTTTTTATAGTCTGAATCGTTTGCAGGTGTTACTCCATATGCAAATCTGTATCATTATGACCTCCCTTTAGCTCTTGAGTTGAAATACCAAGGATTATTGAGCCGCAATGTTGTGTGAGTATTTGAAAGATACATGCTTTAATTTATAGCTTATTATTAATTATCTACAACCCTCGAGTTATTGGACAGTCTTAATTTACTGAAACTAAGTCAGATTACAGGAAAGACTATGCAGATTATGCAGAATTCTGTTTCAAGACTTTTGGAGACAGAGTGAAGAACTGGATGACATTTAATGAACCGAGAGTCGTGGCTGCTCTTGGCTATGACAATGGCTTCTTTGCTCCTGGAAGATGTTCGAAAGCATTTGGAAATTGTTCTGCCGGCAATTCAGCCACTGAACCTTACATTGTTGCACACAATTTGATTCTGATGCATGCAGCTGCAGTTCAAAGATATCGAGACAATTACCAAGTAATGTCAATGTTCAGTTCAACAAGCCAATCTTAAACTTGTTGAATGAAAGTTCTGATGCGATGATGATGAATGTGGTGGTTTTAGGAAAAGCAAAAAGGAAGGATTGGGATCCTCTTGGATTTTGTTTGGTATGAACCTCTTACAAGATCAAAGGATGACAATTGTGCAGCTCAAAGAGCCAGAGACTTTCATGTTGGATGGTAAAAAGCCTGAACATATGTACTATAAAACCAAAAGGAGTTTACAATTGTATGCCAACGGACACTTCAAGTAATAGTGTATAAATTGATTGACACAGGTTCATCCATCCCATTGTATATGGGGAGTATCCAAGAACTATGCAAGAAATTGTTGGGGACAGGCTGCCCAAGTTCAGTGAGGAAGAAGTCCAGATTGTGAAGGGTTCAATAGATTTTGTTGGCATCAATCAGTATACTACTTACTACATGTATGATCCTCATCAACCAAAATCACAAGTCCTGAGCTACCAACAAGACTGGAATGTTGGATTTGCATGTAAGATAATCCTTCCTTTGGTACATAGTGGGATATGTCATTTTTAGTGTCTTGTACCTAGTAATTCTCACAACTGACCTTTAACTTCTCATGGACAATGCAGATGAAAAGAATGGAAAGCCTATTGGTCCAAGAGTAAGTCTGATAATATAGTGACCAACATGCACAAAACATGGTGTAACCTTGTTTTCGCTGAAAATGTTGCAGGCATATTCACATTGGTTGTACCAAGTACCATGGGGCATGTACAAGGCATTAACCTACATCAAAGAGCGTTATGGAAACCCAACAGTGATACTATCTGAAAATGGTCATTTTTTAGATTTTTGTTGGTTGGTTTTGAATTGTTCTGTCTGTGAATGAAGGAAGAAGGAAGAATGAAAAATTGAAAATAATTGAGATGCTTTGCAGGGATGGATGATCCAGGGAACTTGACACTTGCTGAAGGTTTTCAAGATACTGCAAGGATCAATTACTACAGAGAGTATCTGAGTCAACTAAAGAAGGCTATTGATGATGGAGCCAATGTGGTGGGGTACTTTGCATGGTCATTGCTGGATAACTTTGAGTGGAGATTGGGATACACATCGAGGTTTGGTATTGTCTATGTTGATTTCAATATCCTCAGTAGATACCCCAAGATGTCTGCATATTGGTTCAAGCAGGTACTTACCAGAAACAAGCACTGAAACAGAGCTGACCTCACCATCTCAATATGTTTCAAGACAATAATACTCATAACAATGTCTTGCCTAATAGTAATCACCTCTCAAATTTTAATTTGGCCAGTTAATGAATCAAGTATTTGAATAAAACCATCTTATATAGTCCCAAATATGCTTATATTATTCTTATTGGGACATTAGACAAGTTATCATTAATGATTCATCTCTAATACGTAAAAGGAAAATATATAACTTGCAATCTTACAGTTATAAACTTAGTGAAAAGTAGTTTATCAAAAGTCTCATTTTTTCTAAAAAGAATTCAAATTATGCTATTATATTTTATTTTTTTGCCGATGTTATTTTGGATATCTCTAATTAAACACATCTCTCTCAAAATTGGAGAAACGGTGAAAAATTGTCTTGTTCAGTTCACTTTCATGAATAATCAATTTATCATTACATGATGCTATTTTGGGCGATAAGAATCAATCATGGCCATGCCTCCGCATCGGTTGACTTGACCAATTACGTTTAGACTACTTCGCATAACATAAATCGCAGCTCTCTTGTTCTCACAAAATACCGAGTTGGCAATTGGAAAATCCAACTCATTCCTAAAGAAGCCGGGGCATAAGTTATAGACATGGGCATGGATACAGAACGATCACACTCGAGAAAAGAAATTCAAAATACTGTTATTCTTACCCCCTATTTTCTTGGATTTCCTTTCACTTGCACCTCTTCTTTTCAAGTCACCGCGTTTTACTGTCTTGGAATTTACACTTTCTTGGGATTTCACGTTCCAACATAACATATCTGGATCTTCCGCTTCGAACACCCTCACCTCTGAAATTTGGTCATCGCAAGTTTCCGGTTGATTTGAACAAATGGTCTGAAAATTCCTTTTTCTCGAGAGATTTTCAAACCTCTCTTCTGGAAAGCTATCAGGATTCATGCTCACGTCCATGTATTCCTCACTCCTGGTAACAAGAACTTGTTCATTGTGGTTCTCCCTCTGAAATAAACAAATTTCCTCAGGTTTTATCTTGAATGGGTTGTTGTCAGGAACCTTTAACGGAGCTTCGTCAGGAATATTTTCCTTTTCTACGTTTCCACAAGTTACCAACGGTCTAATAAGTTTCTCAAGTGCCAACGCTTCACCAGAGTACTTGTCCTTGTTCACGACCAGATTCGACGCTGTCGCTGTAGGCATGAAAAATGATCCACGCCATTAAACATAATGAAAAGAATACATGACATTGACAATTGAGGATAAAAGCATTCACGCATTTAAAAAAATTAATCAGTTTTATCAGTAAAATCGATTTCGAATTTAATAAAGATCTTGCGGTTAGCCAAATGACTTACCTGTACTGTTTTCTCTGGCATTATAGGAATCAAAGACTTTGAAGGAGTATTTCTGCGCAGATGCTGCAGAAACTTGGACTTTCTGGTGTTGACGATTGCTCTTGAGAACAATCGGGTCCACGGAGAGTCCGTTACATTCGAGCTTATCAAAAACTTTCTTGGTTGAGGGATTTAAATCGCCCTCTGCTATTGCGGTAACTGTTGCTTGAGGAATTCCTCTGATTGCATTTAGACTGGTCAAGGTCGAAAGATTTATGTATTAAACATGCAAATAGATCAAATATCCTCTTGCGAAAAAATGTGCCAGAATATAAAACTATATCGCCAGGCATGCGCGTTGTAGTTATCCAGGTCAAACATTTTCAAATCCAAGAGCTCTCTAGAATGACTGAAACATCTATTTAGAGGTTGAAGCACAAAATGATGTCAAGATCAAAGGTGCTCTTATCAGCGGTCATGCGACAAATGCTGGAAGAGAAGCTGATGACTTTGCAGGGAGTGAAGAATTATAAAAGAAAATATAAAATATGCAGGGAAAAATACATGAAGAATTTAAGGATACGGTCCCAAAAAATCAAGATTTTCATCAAAGGACTGCAGTAGGTTTTGCGGAAGTGGCGTGAGGTGCTTGAGCTCCTTAGCAGTGGGATCGTAGCTACAGGAAATTCCAGAAGCAAATGGTCATTGCTGAAAGAATAAGAAATAATATGTTGAAAATAAAGACTGATCTAAAGCTAGCACATTCGAGCATGCTGGAAGACTGCAATTGCCTCTTTGAAGGATTTGGCGTAATCTTCTGGCACTTGATTGCCCTTCTCCATCTTAAGAACAGATAACACCTGTAAACAATGGATCAATAAGTCTTGCAGTGATAGAGTATTCTTTAACTATTTTTGAGACTATTAATAACAAATCTAAGTAAACTTCTACTTAAACAAATGTATCCGGCGCTACTGTTAAGCTTTCCAAATTAACAAATTCGAATCGCAGCATATTATGTTGACTCTGTTCTAGTTTTCTTGTTTTCATTTCAATGATAATTATAATTATATGAAGTGATGGGTGGAGTATTTTGCTCAGACTTTCGGTTTCCCCCACTCATAAATGGCAGGAAATAGCAGTTCCAGAATCCTTATGTTCTCAGTAAGAAAACTAAGCCACTAACATTGTTTTACCTTACAAAGTCTTCTTCTTCTTTTCGTGTATACAAGTGTCTGAGATAATTGCCTAAAGAAAGTTATGTATAACCATCCAAATTGTTGCTAAGAAACAATGCTACCCACAACCTCAAACTCGCAAATAAAAGCACACTTACACGATCTAAATTCCGATACTTGGAAACTAAGGCATGAGCTCGTGCAATACCAATTCCAGGAACAGATGGAAGAAAATCACAGCCAGCCAAGACAGACATACCTGTAAAAATGCAGTTTTAAGCCTGTCATGAACCTCGGAGAATGAAACATCAGGTTGACTAATAAGATGATAAGGCTTTCTTTTTGTAAGCAGGTAAAATTTTGACGTTATACCTATAATATCATGTTAAGTCTGGCCTTCGCCAGAGAAGAGTGGTTTACGAGAGTTTCTTGTTTGTTTTCTTCCTTTATTTCCTCCCTACTTGATTGGTAGGGAAGGTAAAGGAGGAAGTTTATGTCTCAAGACCCGGCAAGCCCATCATAGATAACAGAACAACCTTGTCCTATTCAATTGGAATGTTCATGGTTTATTCACGGCAATGCAAGTACTTTGTCAAATTATTAGTGGATGGAAAAGCTTTACTGCATTCAATTATGTAAACCATCAAGAAGCGTACATAATTAAGCACACGTTGCTTCAAACTAAATATACCTGTGAAAAGTTCCATATCAAAATTTCGGAAGGATGGTTTACAAGTCTCAGCTTTAAAGACCTTGTCTAACTCTATGATTTCACCATTTCCGTAACGGTCCATCTTAAAGGCAACCTATAAGCAACCATTGCAAGTCTCAAGTGATAACATTATACTTTAAATTGAAAATTAAAGCGGTAAATGTAATGAAGTAATCAGGAAAGCAGTAAACCTTGATGCACAATATCAAGTTCTTGGATAGGTTCTTACAGCTGGACAACCGTAGGCAATTAGATCGCTATCCTCAGTGATCACTGCTACCACACCGCCATTTTCTGTTTTAATCTTGGACATGTATGCTAACTGAGCATCTGCTTCGTATGGAGCTACAACAAACTCAATGTTCTCTGATCTTAAAACCTGTGAGGTAATTGATTGAAGGATTTACCCAAAAGTTCATATTTAGCATCAGATTATTGTTTTGAAGTGTAGTATCATCTTGTAATATAGGGAAAACTCATGGTAATATGGGTAATGAGTTAGCGTTAAAGGATATATTTATAACATACCTGAATCAGTTGATGAGCCATAATGGGAGTGACGTTCACTGCTCTCTACACAAAAGGTGGGAACTCTATGAATGCGGAACTTCGTGAGTGTCAACGATGCATGTGGCACGGGAAACGAATTTTTATGCATGCATATTTTGTGATGACAATTTGTACACTCTGGACCAATTGCTAATTATGCTAACAAGTTGTAACCAACCACTTAGAAACAGGATTCATTAGATAATGTTTTCTGCCAGTGATCTCATTTAATGATTAAACCAGCATACAGCGGCATTTTTATAGATTATATTAGCCATACCTAGAGTAATATGCATCGCAAAATCCTAATATAAAGATTAAATATAAGGCTAAAGTCTAAACAAATACTATATTGATTCAAAACGGAGAGGGGAGGGGATTGCACCTGAAATAACTCAGAGGCTGCGTTGACGTTCCCCTCTTTGAGCTTAGCCATTGCCAAATTATGATTAGCACTTCGTTTTCTGAAATCAAGACAAGAACCACGTTGTGAAATTATAAACTCAAGAGCATGAGATGCACCTACACCAAAATGGTGGGGACAAAAACGAAAGATGAAGATTAGTGGCTAGGAATCAGGGGAAAAGGCGGAAAGTTTAGAACAATGCCTCTTCCTATCTTCCTCCGTTGCTGCCTTGCAAGGAATGTTGCCGCCATCAAAGACAACAACTGGCGTTATCTTGTAGTAGCGAAGCAGCTTGATTCGATGCATGAAGTACTCTATGTATTGAAACTTCTTTTCAGTGTCAGAATTGAGACAAAGCTCCATACTACAGGAATAAGCTGAAAATGTAGAATATATCATCATTTTCTCGTAATTACTCCGAAGTGCAACAACATTAACAATAGAAATTAGCACAGCAGTAGGTCTAATAATATAGCAGATGATGTCCTTTACCTCCCTTATGGAGCCATGAATAAGCATCAATACCCACCTGCATATATGCGCACAAAAAAAAATAAAAATAGAGCTAAATGGGAAGGATACACCCAGATAAAAGTCAAAGGAAGGGGGAAGATAAATGAGACTAGGAATCAAAGAGATGCATTTTTTACGCGTTGTCCGGCATATTTATTGATGTGAATGGGTTCGATATAGGGCTTCATGAATCGGAGAAGATCCTTGATACCCATTTTGAGTGGCGGATGAAGCTGTTCGGCTCTTGTCGTGGGTTGTGGGCTTCGCCGCTTTCACGCGCTTTTAACTTGATTTTGTTTTTAATAGGATGAGAGAAAATGGCGGGAGAGGCAGCAGATGGCGAAGCAAATGGAGCGCGCCGTCGACGGAGAATAATATGAAGATAGTAAACTTGGGGGCGAGATGTGGCGCCAATTGAATGGTCTTTAGTCTGTTCCTTATGAAGGTGAGGGCAGTTATGTCTTTCTGTCGAAAACATTTTGCCGCGAAAATGTTTGAATTCTCTCGTGTTCGTGAAAGACCCGCGCGGTTTCATCTATACGGCTAATACGCGCGTGCTTCATTTCCGGTTGCCAACAATGTGTTAGAATTAAAGTGCGTTTAGGAATAATTTTTTTAAGTGATTTTACGCAATTCGAAATAAGTACATGAAAAAAGTTTTATCTTGACTTACGTAAAAATACTTTTTAAGTGTTTAACAAACAAATCCTTAGATAAAACGAGATAGAAGTCCTCATATAGATTCATTTGCTATTTCGGCCTCATACAATAGCCTTTTGGACCAAAGAAAGTAGGAATAATGAATTTCTAAAATTGCCATCAGCTGTTCTATTGTCCATTTTTTATTTTCTTTGTATTATCATTTTTCTTCCATTAAAAGGATATATTATTTCTGTTTCCGGTCTGTCATTAAAAAAAAAAAATCCTATTTCCATATGTAGCAAATATAATTTTTTTTATTTGATTTCATTCATCGCTACCATTTTTGTTTTGTTTTATTTTTTAGTAAACCATTAATCATTACTTTTTATGTATACCAAATATCCTCATAGATTCTTAGGGGATTGGGATTGCACAACTTATTTATAAGTCAAATATAATACATAGATTAGCAATAGACTAAAAAAAGCGGTAGGATCGAAATAAGCTCTAGTTGTGCACCTGATATAAACTATATGGAATAGTTAATTTAAGAAAGATACATCAAATGTTGGTATTTACTACTCTCTCAATTCTAAATATAAGATCTTTCTGTTGTGTAAATTCCATCATAAAAATGATCTTATATTTGGGACTGGCCGAGTAATTTGGTGGGGGAGAAATTAAGCCCAAAAAATATCAGGAGGTGGCCAATCTCAAATACAGAGGGATGTAGTTTGTAGGATTTGGCATTGAATCCCAAACAGAGAAAGCACTTGAGCACCTCATCCAGTTTCTTGTCATCTCAGGGAAATGCCTGCCAATCACATCCTTCAAACTCTCTGTTCCATTCACCCATTCCAGTCCTTCCTCTGTGTACGTTTTCGAGTTGAAATTGCTTGTGAAGAAACGATCAGCTTCTAACCTCCTGTTCCTCACCAAACACCAACAAACAATTCAATAATGTCAAGTGCTCAAATCTTTAATTCAGGCTATATTGATCTCATCATACCTTGAAGCCATGAGCACGAAGATGAAGAAAGCAGTCTCACTAATAGCAAACCCTTTGATCTTCTTCTCTGCATGTAAGCCCACTATCAAGTCCAGCTTCTCCACGTCATCTCCGTAGACGTCTCTCACAGCTTCAATCACCTCTTCATCTTCTGTCAAATCTTCCCACTTGCTGATGGGGATCATCAGCAAGTTTCTCCTGAACTCGTTATAGCGTGCAACCCCTCTTTCTCTATCTCTATAAACTATTAAAACATTCACCATTTTATATCAAGTTGGTAATTATAAGTAGATAATCCTCCTTCGATCTTAAATGTAAGATCCTTTCAGAGGAGTACAAGTGTTCTTGTCACACCAAGGAAAAGGTGATCAGAGAACTAGAGCAACTACCTTCCATGGCAGCCATATCAACTGGATCAGGTCTATCTTCTCCATCAATGTCATGAGCAATGAGGTTCCTTATCCATGTAGGATAGTTCCATAATTCAACAGCTCCACACGACTGATGCCCCATGGAAACTAGCATTTGTTCCATTCCTATTTCTGATAGCCTTCTTTCCCCTTCTTTTCCCAATAAGTCGCTCATAGGCACCCTGATATACATGAGATATCTAATTTAGAATTCTACATACCATTTCTGATCACAGCCCTTTTGACCACTCTGACTTTCTGCAGTGTGCCTTGTGCAGAAAGCAAGAAACTTCACTCGTTCTCAACAGAACCATACAAATTATGGAATTTTTAGCAATGAAAATTAAAAAGACATGCGAGTAGAGGAATAAAAAGAACAAACTTTTCAAGTATAGGAGGACATCTGTCTTCCACTGCCGGCAGCTTGATGTCTCGGAGGACAATTTCGTCGGGTAGAAGTGAATGCATTCTGTAAACACTCACAAACTCTTCCGTAAGTGAGTAGGGAACTCCATGATCTATTGGCTTCCTAGTACCAACTAATCCACTAAATATTGGCCCGCAAATGTGTCCAAATAAATCTTTAAATTTCTTCCCCAGAAATCCATACCTGCCAAACATAAACTACAAAAGGTTAGCAACGTAGGGGGAAAAAAAAGAATCTGTACTGTAACAAATCATACTGTCATCACTTTTAACTAGCCTATTTTCTTTGTTGCCTAGTAATTCTTCACTGCCTTACCAATTGATCCTCATGGCTGCCAGAAGAGTATCAGTTCTTAGGAGTTCTACAGTCCAGTCAATTGTATGAATTTTGGCAATGACCGCCGAAGTTACCAGCCTCGCATGCCTATAGAGTTGTTCATCATCAAAGCCAGGATAATGTTCCTATAAGCACAAAACAATGCAGCGCATTATTATGTGAGAAAGCACTGCCACACTGGGAATAAGCAAAATACATTGTCAAACCTGTTGGGCAACAAGAAAGGAAGTTTTGCATATATTGGAAGAGGTGAACTCACTTTTAGCATATCACATACAGCATTGTGCTCCCTGACAAATAAGGCTTGCAGAAGGGAAAAGCCAGCCCAGCAATTTCGAACGTCACCAGAAATGGGAATACCTTTCTCATCATGCTCAAGAAGGCCGTCTTCCGAAACCCTCAGCTTTCCATCTTTGAATGTCCTCACTCTTGTCATGCCCTTCTCGTTATTCCCGTATATTACACTCCCATCCCTAAATCACTCACAAGTAAATGATCGTCTACTTAATTGGTTGGCGAGGCTGCCTTGTGTCAAGATTTTATTGATCTTATATAGGCCCTACTTACCACCAAGGAGTCCTTGTGTTGAGATGGCCAGTCTTCATATCTGAAGAGCCCGTGTTGAATTGCTTGGTCTTGAAGAACTTAAAAAACTTCAATGGGCATCCTCCTGAATATTCATCAGGATCTCTAATTACCACCTGGTCCAATAGTTATGTATGATATATACACTTTGTAAATATAAGGTACACACGCGTAGACAAGTTTCGGAGAAAATTGCCATGTCGAGAATTGGGAAGTTAGATGACAGAAGATTTTGTTTCAGACAAAAAGCAGGGTATTCGTGCGTGAACTTTACTAGTCTTGATGTAGCAGATTACCTGTTCCGTGTCCTCTAAATGATCGACCCAGTCATGAATCATGAATTGTATCCACGAGCAGGCCATCATGTTGAATTGCCTCCCAGTATCTTTGAACTTCTTTCTTGCCAAGAGCTTTGACGCCACTACCGTGGGGTGAGGATCTAGCAACTGTAGATACACATGATGACTTATTGTTTACAGAAATAGAATCAGCAACTTCAAATCGGCTGAGCAAAAATAATTTGTTCACTCCTTATAATTCACGGTAGTCAGCAGAAATTACATAAGAGGTACCAAACAGTGAAATCAGAATTTGCAGTAATTTATACGAAATCCTGGAGTTACGAAGTCAGAAATGCAGTATAATTGGTTTATAGAAGCATTTAAGAATTCAGTGGGACTCGAAGTTTAAAGTTCAGGATTCTTGTTTTGCATAACTAATTAACTTGAGCCTTACTCGAATCCCTCATAATTACTTGCACTTGTCTTCAAACAAGGTTAGCCAAGATTACTTGCAATCGCAATCGCATGATGCACCAAGAAAAAGGTAACAATGGGATTACAAACTTGTTGGGATGTGACGACACGGTACTGTTTGGTGTCAAAAACTCCGCCCGAGAATATTGGCATAGCCTACTCACGAAAGCAGCAAACTTAAGCTTACCCCGTAATCTGACGTCGCGGGCGGCATATTCCGGCCAAAAAAGGTCCCCTGACTGCCGACCAAGTCGTTGGTGGGGTGGTTGCAAGTACCGTCGGGGGTCCTAAACGCATAGTGGAGGGTGTCATACTTGTGGCCATTGAGAGGCCCAACATGCAGGAGATTATAACGCTGATGCAAATGCCTTCTGAGTCCCAAGTATGCGAGCCCCAGCAGCACCGGCAGCCTGTGCCACAAGCCAAGCTTGTCCACGAAATGAACAATCTGCGTTACAAAAATACGTAAACCATGTCAGCTAATGACGGTCACAGAGGGGGGGGGGATGGTTGGTTAGAGTGCTCACACAGAAGAGGATAAAGTCAAAGAGTGTCATTTTATAGAGAGCGTGGCGGAGTTCAGAGTGGACGAAGGGTGGGGAGAGAAGAGAGGAGAGATCCATAGAGGTTTTGCGTTCTGGTGGCATCCGAGAAGAATGACATGAAATAGCTTTGATAATTGGATGCGGAGGATATTTATGTGGATATGAGTAGGGTAGGTACGCTGTGAATTCTAACACTGCAGGCAAGGGTAACAAGGGACTTGGTCTGGGAAAGGGTAACAGGAAAGGGTAACGCTGCTTACCTTCCGTCTTGGGTTGGGACCATCTTATCTCCTCACTGTGCTAATTGCTAAAGCTGGACCAACTGTGGAATTGCGTTTATTAATGCAAAATTGCGTTTGCCAATTAAATAACTGGAGTTATGATAATATGCCCGCTTACAGCTTCACAGACATGCCCATTATCAACGTAGCTGTTTAGATTAACAGAATATAAAATATTTTTTTCATACGATTTACTGTTTGTGAGAAAAATACATAAAAAGAATTTTATTTTGATTTTATGAACGCTCTTTTCTCACTGCATCGCAAGCGAAACAACCATGTGGAGCTTTCACTATGATGCTTCTCACATTTTCAACCCGGTAACGCACACCGTATAACCGTGTTTTCAAGAATTAGATGTTTTTTTTTTTTTTTGGAAAAAGGTAAAAATAATAGTAACAGTAACAGTAGTGCATTCAAAATACAAATCCATTATTCCTTGACCATCACAACAAATTTGTTTAAAAAATAATCCAAAAATACAGACACAAGTTCAACCTCATCAGTTCTTGCTATGAGCCACGAGGATACATGATATTCGGTGACCAAATCAATTTAACTTCATTAATTGGAAGTTAATTGATTAGAACATACAGATCTCGTTTTAACTATTGATATCTTCCTAGTCCTCCTATTTTTAGTTTGACATTTTCATTTTTAACGACCAAACTATAGCCGTCAACAGAAATATTCTTTCAGTATATTTTTAAACATTTTTAACAACAAAATAAAATTGCGTCTAACCATGTTTTGGAGTTGACTATCTAAATTAAATTTTTCTAAACATATTTATTTGTATTTAGTTTCTTCATAAAATTATAAAGAATTCCAATTGAGTTGGTAATAATATTCCAAGCAAATATTACACGTCAATTTAATTTGTTAAAAAAAATGAGCACACCGTTTCAAGAAAAAAAAAATTAACACAATGAATGTCCAAGCCAAAAACAGGTTAACAAAAAGAATCACGAAAAAATAATAGATAAAATTTTAAAATAACCAGCAACACCAAGTTCAAGAATACCAAAGGGGGTCCCAACAGTCAATATCCAGGTAAATGGACCAAAAATGTCATAAACTGAAATTACATTTTGTGACAGATCTCTCTTGAAAGAATATAAAGCCAACGCATAATGACAATTTGATCCCTTGATGCCACGGGGAAGAATTGAGATTTGCCTCACAGAATGATAACAAATTACATGGACATCTTCAAATTTTATATGCCATCACTTGGAAAATTCGAGTATTGAGAACCGAATTACACCCTATGTTTCCAAGAAACTTACGACTGGCAGAAATCCGAGATTAAAAGTTGAAATAACCATATGATTCTTGAATGAAAGGCCTCAAAGCCATTATCTTCAACATGCAAATTGATCATAAAAAAAGATTCCACGATCAACAACCTAACAAAAACTTTTTTGCCAGTTCTAAAGTAAAACAGTAAACTAGTTCCGAGATTCGCATCTGAAAATTACTGAGAAACTTCACTAATAACGCCCAATTCCCCAAACTCTGATCACTCCGTCAGTGTATCCACTGAATAATGTACTTCCATCTGCACTCCAGTTCAAACTCGTACAGTAGATAACCTACAATAATACATCGCACAAGAGACAAACCATTCACATTAACATTCATATCGATAACAGCGGCAGCTACACAGTAATCACAACAAACAAGAAAAATTAAAAGTCCAAAAACCTTCCCATTACAATAGGGAAAAGTAGGCAAACAAGAACTAAGTAAGCTATGCAACGCATGAGTGTGCACAACAGACATCAATTGGGATTATAATAATAATCCCCTCCTCACGTGTGGTTGCAATGGACAAAGGAAAGGCTGTCTTGAAGAGAAACAGGATACAGATCGAGAACAATATTGACGCCCGATCTAGAAATTAAAAGCCAAATACGAAAGTAGACATTCCATATAACGAAACGAAGATGAACATCGATGAATACGACATGGTAAAAGAACATTGCTCAGATTGGCTTGTTCGTCAAATACTTATAATCATTTCTAGAATTACTTTTTACACAGTAAAACACAAAACTCCTAACTCGTACTTTGGGATGATGAAGTAAAGTCACTTTTCAAAATCTAATCCATCCATGCAAGCTAGTGATTAAATGTAAAGAATCAAATTACAAACTAGTGAACAGAAGGATGAAGCTCAAAACATGACTGATTGATATAAACGACATGGCCATGAATTACAAGAAACAACAAACTAACTGATTCCTAAATGACAAAACAATTAATGCTAATCTAACTGGGAAGAATTATAACCATCGAGTGGCATCAAAACAGGTCATCGGATTACGATCGATAAACAAGTTCTAAAATGTTAATAATCAAGACACCGCTTGGCCATAAACATTGAATTAAAACCTCAATGTTCAAAAAGATATCACCGCAGAGTATAATCAATAAAAATTGGCAACACAAAACGTACCTTCTTCTTGGTGCTGCTGCCACCGGTAGTACCGTCAGCCTTTTCAGCTTCAGTCTTCAAGTCAACCTTCAAATCCTCAACGATGCTCTTACTCTCAAGATCCCAAATCTTGATGCTCTGCTCTGTGGCCGCACAGAGCCAGTACCTGTTAGGACTAAAACAGAGAGAATGGATGATGGCACCAGCATCAAGAGAGTACAGTCTCTTCCCTTCGGCCAAATCCCAAAGCAAAATCACGCCATCTTTGCCACCACTTGCACATAGAGATCCATCAGGGGACACTGCCACAGTGTTCACATAACCAGCATGACCGGCAAGTGTGTTCCTCAGCTTACAGTTTGTCAAATTCCAAACCTTCACGGTTCGGTCCCAAGATGCCGAAACAATGGTAGGCTGAAGAGTGTTCGGGCTGAACCGAACACAGCTGACCCAATCAGAGTGTGCATCACTGTCTTGAATAGTATACTTGCACTCACCAAGAGTGTTCCATAGCTTAATGGTGCGATCACGTGAAGCGGAGACGATTTGACGGTTGTCAATCGAAAAGGCTACGGAGAGCACATCCTTGGTGTGGCCCACAAATCTGCGAGCGGAAACACCAGAAGCCAAGTCCCAGAGCCGGAGCTCACCATCCCAGGAACCAGAAAGCGCAAATTGACCGTCGGATGAGAGGACGACATCCTGAACGAAATGGGAGTGACCGGTAAGCCTACGACGGGGAACACCGTAGGTCTTCTCCTCCTTGGTTAGTTGCCACAAGATGATGGACTTGTCACGGGAAGAACTGACGATCATGTCGGAGTTGTCGATTGGGGTAGCAATGGCAGTGACCATATCGGTATGAGCACGCATGGTGCCGCGAAGAACGAGCCCCTCAGCCATTCTTCCTGCTTCTCACTTTTGGGATCTTTACCTCTCTGTGCGTCTTCTAGGGTTTGTGGAAGTTAGAGGCCTCAGCAAAAGCTGATACGAATGCGGGAAACAAACAATATATATCCGGTGAGACGAATTAGGGTTTTGGGGATGATCGCCATTGAGTTGAGCCGTGTATGTTTTTTGGTTATCTACGTTTTTCTTTTTGTCCATTTTGGAAGGGCCCATTTGAAGTTTTTTTTTTCGTTTTTTGATACATTCTGAAGATGTTTTTCTTTAAAAACGTAGTAAATTTCACTCTCTTTCCGGCCTTTTGATCTATGCTGACATGGGCCCTTTTTGTTAACCGAAGTTCAAGTGGAGTTGGGCTTATGGTCTGAATGGGCTGACCCGGGATGGGATCTCTTTCGTTAGAAATCTCCAGCTCCTCCTTTGCCGCTGCAACTCCAGCTCTGTCGCACCTTGCCCTCACCCCGCAGGTAAAAATCGGGTCTCCCGGCGTTGATTAATTTTTTTTAAAAAAAAATCAAGTCTCCAAGCTTCGTAGATTTGACACCGTCAATATGGCGGATCAAAACAATGGAGAAATTCTGATGCTGGAAGCTCCACCTTCTCATGCTCGGCCCAGCGCTTCGGACGCCGAAATTATCGATGCCTTGCCTTACATCGACGACGACTACGCCGACCCCTGGGTCAAGGCTGAGGTTGACCGTTTGGTGGAAGAGGAGATGCGACGCAGCTCTAAAAAGCCGGCTGATTTTCTCAAAGACTTGCCTCCACCACCCAAGTTTAGTTTCGAGGTAGCTTTGTCTTTTTACTATGGATTCACTTCTTTATCTTCGTTGTCACCTATTGATTACTTTTGGAGCCTTGTTTCCGATGGTGCCACTCTGCATATTTGGACCGTGCCATTGTTTTCAGCTTCTCTCTCTTTTTGTGGGGTTCAGTTTCATCTTCTGTCCGCTTCTTTAGTTTAGGTTGGACCCAAGAGGAAAAAAAAATCAGTTTACGTTCTGTCTATCATAGTGCTAAATAGATAGTGCAATAAAAGAAATAGCACTGAGTTTCCCTGTTGGTTTTATCTTATGTGCAACGCATTCTTGTTCAATTCATCATTCGTCCAACTCACTGTTGAAGTAAAACTAGGTTGGTGAAGAATACCCTGCCAGATAATTTCTGATTGATTCGTGCATTCTGAATTCCAGGACTACCCAATGATTGCCAGAGATTATGAGCGTGTAAGAGCTGGAAGGCCTCCCGTTCCTCTTGATAGGTTGAGATATGAATTAGAAATGCCACCAATGAATAAGAGAAATGATGAGACTGCATGGAAACAATCGCTTCAGAGAGCACAGCGATTACTACAATATCAGATGATCAGGTCAGTATTATATAATGTAAATGCTTTATCTAGAGTTTTGTGAGTCTCTTTACAAGGGGAAATGTAAACTTTTGCTGCGAAATGGTCACATGTGCCATTGATGTAGAGCATTTCCTTTTTATCTCGTATTGCAGAGAAAAACCATCGCAGGCACGAATTGTAGAATATCATAAGCCCCCGGATTTTGATACAGAATGGCAACATGTTTGACACTGTCATCAAGATTTTGTTTAATTTGCTTGCCTGATTGCCCGACCCTAAAACTTTGAAGTAGGCCCTTGAATTCATTAAGCTATGAAGTGCACTGTCTTGTCACGATTTGCATTGAATGTCAGTCCTATGTTCCATAAATTTTTTGAGAAACTTTAAGATTTAGACCATTAGATGGCTGTTTGCTGATATGCCTTATTTAGAATCACATTGTTCAAAATTGTCTCTCAGTTATTACAATGATGGAACCGGTCAATCTGCAGGATGGAAAATTTGGATTTATTGTTAAAATATGGTCCTGATGCCTGGAAGCTGCACAATCAAAGATTAGAAGTATACTTGTCAAGGTTTGTTTGTGACACCTATGAGTTAGTTTCCTATCTTGTTTTCAACAAATAATTGACTTTTTCTGCTATTACCTACTTGTTATCGATCGATTTTCTTGCATATTGGCATGTAACTCTAGCACTCTATCGCAATGCCTACTCTTTTACCGACTGTATAAATGTTTAGCCTTTCAGATCTCAACAGACTTACCTGTCTTGGGTTTCATATGATGGCATGAGGATACTTGTCATGTGTTAAAAGATAATATGGATATCTTTGGTTGTCCAAGTCACCGACGTCTTAAAAAATTCTATATATTTTGTTATTATCAGTTATGTATTTGTAAGATTTTTCGTCCTGACCTTTGTAAATACATTTAAGTATCATGCTGGAGCTTTATAACGCCCATTCGCTGCATAATCCATAGCTTCATGTTTAGCATGGTCTTCACTCCCAACCTATGATTGCATCATCAATTTTCAGAATGCAGAAGTTAGCTCAGGAACAAAACGGTAACATTGAAAAAGTAAATCGTGAAAGGAAATATCATCAGGTGATTTAACTTTCTTGTCCATGCTTATTTGTTATTATTTTAAAACTCTGTTAACCATTTAACTCAACCACCTTTTTTTTTTGTAATTATATTATCAGCAAAACACTGCGTATGAACTCAATGCTTTGTCCACACAATGGAAGGAACTTTGTCAGAAAAATTTGGACATCCAAGCTGCATGTGCTTCAATTGAAAACCACATAAAAGAACTGAGGAGAGAAGCCACAGAAAGGTGACTGTGCTATGTGAATTTTTCTCTACCTTTTATCTCATTTCAATTTCAACTAGTACTGGAGTTAATTTGTTGTCATTTCAGGGGCTGGAACCTGGATGCCGTCACTGAGGATGGCCCTATGTTGCATTCAGAATCGTAGAGGTTTCTTAGAATGTTCATTCGCTCACTGTTCAGAATGTACTTTGCTCACTTTCTGCTTTTCTGTTTCTCAGATTGAATTCAGCAATTGACTGCACATAATGAGAGTTTTTCTTAATATCGAATCATGCCACAGGATCTCGTCACAATGTTGGTGCTCTCTGGTTCTTCAATTGAAGAATGATTATGATCTTGATCTGCAAATCCTCGTCTTACTTATTCTAATGTGCTTGGGGATTTTGGTGACTTGGAGGGAGACAATTATTTTGGGGGGAAAAAAGATGCTTCAATCTTTGGATAGGAAATTTCCCATCTGGCGTTGCTTGTGGGAAGTGAAGTACTGGGGACTGTCTTCCGTGTAGTGGGAATAGCACACTGTCAACAACTTTCTTACCTAGCAAACAGTTGCTTCAAATGCATTATGCGTAGTGGAATTGTTCTTCTGCGGATCAACGGTTTTTCCATAGTCTTGTTGAAGTGTTATTATTATTTGTACACGTGGGATAAATGCGTTTACCCTAAATGAAAAAAATGAGTCAGAATTTTTTTTTTTTTTTTTAGCAAACGTTAAGAAAAGGGAAGGAAACAGATAAAATAAACAAGTGAAAGAAACAGATACCATAAAGAAGTGAAAGAAGCCAGAAAAGGCTAATTTTGTTGGAGGCTTGAGCTGTGTCGTTAAGCCTTAAGACCCATAAAGGCCCGTTGCGTGCGCCGATGGGTGTTCATAAAGTCAGTTACCTAAACCACTCGGACGGTAGATTTTGATATTCATACACTTGATGGATAACAGCCTTTTTCTTTTCTTTTTTTTGTAAAATAAAAAAGAAATTGCGGCTCGGAATTAATGATAATTACGCCGATGATAATAGGCATTCCAGGTCCACATAAAATGAGGCACATATGCTGAACCTAGTGCGATGGCCATCATCCTTGCATCATCACCTTGGACCTTCACTTCTTCATCCTGGTCTCCAATCCCATCTCCATTTGGATTCCTTAGAGGGTCACATATTTCCGCTCTACCACTGACTTCGCTGCCTTTTCACTTTCTAAATGCTGTTCCTCTCCATGGAACTAACTCTCTTGTCCGATTTCCCACACCAAGAACCAGAGCAACCCTCGACGACAGAGACCAAATTACGCCAACCCCACTTCTTATTGAGGAAGAGAAACCAAAAAATGTATGCTTTTTCCTGTTCCAGCTCTTTGAATTTGTTGGTTTGGTTCAATCCTTTACTTTCTACATACTGACCTAGATGTCGAGCTGTGAATTTTGATTTTTCTTTCAATTATATTTATGTATATATGTATAGGAAGTGGAGGAAAGTGTGAAAGTGCTGAAAAATGCAGCCAAGTCTAGAAAGGTAGCAGCAGAAGAGATTCTTTCTGCACTTTCGGTGATTGAGAAAGCCAAACTTGATCCTTCTGGTTTTCTTGAAACTCTTGGTGGAATCGAATCTCCTGGGAGAACGTGGATGCTTATTTTTACTGCCGAGGTTTTCAGATATGTTTGTGCGCGTATACATGCGCATATGAATTATAATCTCTCTCCCTTTGTTTTGGCTGTCGTTGTGTTTCTTGATAATTTATGCTTACTGTACTTTTTTTTTTTTGGCTGAACTTAGAAGCAACTGAAGCGGGGTCGATATTTCCCTCTCACAGCTGTTCAGAGGTTTGATGCTGCCGTAAGTCTTTTCTGAAGATCCTGTTTTAATTCATTTTCTAACGAATATCATGAAGATTCAAAAAGCCCCTTCGTCTGCATTCTTACCTTCATTTTCTTTTTTCGTCTTTCTTTGTTTTCTACACATGGTTGATTTGATCCGGATTTATCAGTCCAACTTCCATTAACATGTTTCCTGCTTAACTTCGAATTTTCACTGATGACTTGGTATGTCATTGGTAGATGGTTTAGTTGACATGTGATGTACAGGGAAGAAATTTTAAACTCATATCATCTTGCTGGGGAATGAGATGTCTCAATGGGCGAAAGAAATTGGAATGAAGAGTGATGAGAAGGAAAGAGTGGACATTGAACCTAGCACTGAATCTTGTGTTTAAGATCCATTTATCATCAGTCTCTAAGGAGGTTACTTGAATCAAGTACTAGGCCTCAGTTATTGCGTTTGATTATGTCATCCATATTTACCTTGACCAAGAACAAGAAGGAACGAGGCCGTGCCTGCACACACACACACACACACACACACACACATCTAAGAGAGAAGAACTTGAGGCATTTTTTTTTTTAGTTGCCTTTGTTAACCACAGACAACTAAGTTATCCTGTATGGTTGTCAGGCGAAGAGGATTGAGAATGGGGTATATCTTGGACCCATAGGACAGTTGACATTTGAAGGCAGATTATCGTGGAAAAAAAGAATACTGAGTTTCATATTTGAGAACATCCGAATTAAAGTTGGACCTTTGAAACCTCTGGAGATCAGCCTGGGAAAAAAAGACGACAGGGAACCGAGTTCCAACGATCCTTTCTTTATCTGGTTCTATGTGGATGAGGAAATTGCTGTTGCTCGAGGCAGAAGTGGAGGAACTGCGTTTTGGTGCAGGTGTCGCCGCGTCACCGCTTGATGCATCAGGGCCAAGTGAACCATGTATTTGTTATGCTGTATGTAACGAAACCTAGGATTTCAAATATATTGAGTTTGAACCAAAATTTACACGCTGGTAGATACGTTTGTGGAAAATACTTCGAACATGTACCGTCAGAAATGTTTCTGAAATTTTCGGGTTCAGGTTTAAGTTTTAGTTATGCCCTATCTTTAATCTGTCCTCCCCGGCGGATTTCATTCTCTGCACATACAGGCACATAGCAATCCAATACGCCCTAGGCATCTTTCGGGTTATAAGAATTTGACTAATTAGCCTTCCCGTGGATGGATTATCAGCAATATCTTACCCAAATGATAGAAACTTGTTCACTTCCCCAATTGCAGCTTAAAAAATAAAAATTGTTCTTGTATTGCATGCTGGCTTCATCTTCTTGCTTCGGAACTTCTTTAAAGTACTGATATTTCGAGATATTTTCTGAGGGGAGGGCTAACTACTGACATGAAATTGTTCTCGAAGGTTCTGTTGTTTCTCTCAATCGTAACGAACCATTAACCATTGTCATCGATACAGCTTGTCTCTCTTATATCATTGCAATGAAGGAAATAGATATTGCAAAGGAAAGAAGCTACTCGTCCCGTGGAAGCTCTCATTAGTCCGTAACTCTATCCTCCTGCATGTATGCTGAGTACACAACCATGCGAGAAAAATTTGCAGTAAAATGCCATATCCCGAAAATTACAGGGACAGCTTTATTTAAAAAGAAAAAAGAAAAGAAAGAAAAACAACTATAACTGTAAATAATGATATCTACATAAATGGAGCCCTCAAAGGCCCGGCCATAACGATATCTACTTGACAAGTTTAACGTCCGGATTCCTCAATGGTTTGAGCCACATGTCAGCCACAATTCTTGAGGAAATACTCCATAACAAGTCTTGCCCTTTGGACGACTGGGGCTTCCTCTTCTTCCCTTCCTTCCCTAACCCAAACGCAACCAGCCATTGCATCGCAGTTAGCCTCTGCTTCTCACTGTCCCATCCACTTTTCTTCCTTTCACCTCTCAGCTTGATGCCTCCCACATGCATGCTTGTTACTTTGAACCTCTTCTCTTCACTATTACCGTAATCATTACCTTCAGGGTCCGCAGCTGTCGCGTTAATCAGTACCACGACTGGGCCTCCAACTGCTTCATACCGTCTTATTGGATCCCGAAGTTGGACGACCATAATCAGTGCCATGTTTGCCACTTCTCTTTGATCCTTGATCCATTCTTCAAGTGAAACTGCAGAGGCAAAAAGATCTTTTACACTAGTGCCTCCTGTCTTTGTGCTGAGTGGCGACACATCAAAGGGAGCTTCTTGCTCAGCCATGTCAGCTTGAATTTTCAATGCCTCAACCGCCATGGACTCTATCTTCTGCAGAGAGAATCCTAGAATTTTCTCTGCCGTTAGCGGGTCTTCATCAACATTCCAGAGTCCCGTTGAGATTCTCTCCCTCCTTCCTTCACTCATTGCGTTTGCCATGCTTTTCAAGGCAGAAACTATACGGGCGGCGCTTGAGCTCGCTCCTTCCTTGTTTCTTCCTTGTATGATGGCAGAAGCAATGCCTTCGAAAGCTGTCTGCTCGGCGGTTTTACCCATCAGTTCATCGATGGGCATTAAGGTGAAAACTTGAGAGCTTACTTCATCAAGCTCCATGCTAGCCAATTTCTGAAATAATTCAAATCCGCTCGAGGACTGATTCCATTGTAACACAAAAGGCCTTGATATCTGCATTGCTAGCTTAGGAGTGTCTTTCCTGGCTACTGCATTATCTAATGGATTCATAGAAGCTAAGTAACCCCCGTCTCTTGTTTGAACTACGCAACCCAACCCCTTAGCAAGATCTGGAAGATACACTTTGGACTCTTCATCTGGTGCATTCTTTTGTCCTTCGAGTTTTAAAGGAGGAGCTCGAGGTTGACTGGTTCTGTAGTAGTATCCAATGATCTCTTCGTCCTCAAGCATTTGAAGGAACTCCCTTGTCACAGTTTCTTCATCTGCATCTAATCTCTGTGATCCTGTTTCATCCTCGATTTTTAAAGCTTTAGTATCTTCTCCCATCATAGACTCGAGAGCTTTTATCTGTTGTGCAATTGAATCAAGCTCGGTTAATCTTGTAAGGTTTAGGTGTAATTGATCATGCATTATTTCCTTCACCACCTCGCTTGAAGCCGACTTTACGTCCATTGATTTTTCAGATTCTTCTTCCCCATCTTCTTCCTTTTCTTGAACTTCAACTCCTTTGTCTACAACTTCAAAATCGGGAAGATCAAAATCCTCCATCTTTGCCTTCTGATCATCGAATTTTTGGGCAGAGGTAAAGGAATCCTGAACTGGGTTTGGATCATCAAGATTCAGATCATCCATTCCCTGAATATCTACTTCTTCTCCTACCTGCGACTGTGAGGGAGTCCAAGCGTCGCTTTTGCTCGTTATCCTGGGGCTAGGCATGCTGAACGATGTCTTGGATTGTTTGCGAGCAATAGACGATGATAAAGCTTTCCACTTACTGGATTTTGAGCTCTCGTCTTGGTTATAAATCTCAATCCCTCCGTCTTTCTCCATGATTTGGAAACCTAGTTTCACAACTAACTCTCCTCCTTTAGCCTTTCCAGAAAGACTAAAGCTCGAGTCCCATTGCCGAATCCGGGTGCCTTGTTGATTTTTCGCAATGGATTCTTCGATCAACCGGCTCAAATCCGCGGAGCTTCTTCCGAAATCGAGCTCTTTAGCATCAACTGCAAATAGATAAATCCAAAACGGACGTGGCTCGAATTTAAGCTTCTGCTTTCCACTTCCTTGAGTGCAATAAACATGGCATCTGATGAAGAGAGTCTCCTCGAAATCAGCAGCTCCTTGTGCAACCCGAGATGGCATTGTCTGAACAGCTCCATCCTTCGTCTCCTTCTTCCTAACACAAACAGAAAGTCTAAGTCCGTTCATCGAAGAAGGAAGGCCCTGTGCAGCGACAACTTCAATAGAAAACAAACAAGTCAGTTTCTGCATTCCAATGTGAGAAAGAGCTCTCATAGGCTTCCAGCTCCAAATTCCTCTCTTCTCAGCCGAAGTTGATCTCTCATCCAACCTCTTGACTTCTGACCGAGTGGTCGTCGGTGCCGCCGCATTAGCATCCTCAAGCTTCGGCCTTGACCGCCATGGGGACAAGGAGAGGCGGCGGGTACGAGGTTTGTTGATGGGTCTGTCTGTGGTGACGGAAGCATCGGCGTCATCATCAGCGGAAGGGATAGAAGGAACTGAAGTTCGTGGAAGAGCAAGGGAAGCAGTTCTTCGGGCAGGGGCTGGCGTGGAATTGTGTGATTGGTAAAGGGATTGGCTGAGAGCCTCCAACTCTTCGAGAAGCTGGGCATTAGAATTTCTCTTGGAAGAGTATTCAGTGGCCATGATATGAATATGATATGGCAGAGAGAAGGAGATGAGGATGATAAGGCAAGGAGGTCGGTCACATTGGTGATGGAGGGTAGATGAAGTTGTGGTGGAAGAAGGAGGGCTGACATAAATGAGATGAAGGAGGAAGTGGGTGGTACCTTCTGAACCAGGAAAATTGGATATTGAATTTGTGGAGATAAAGGATGAAAGGTGGCATTCCGTTGTGCCGTAGGGAGTAAGACAAGCTTGAAAATGAATACACTTGCTGGTCCCAGTCTAATTAATGTTTGCTGTCACTATTCACTTGGCTGCCTTCCGCTATTTCACCTGCTTCTTCTTCTTCTTTCTCAGCAAACTGTAAAACTGCGAAACACAAAGACAGCAGAGAAGAGCTTTTGCTTCCCTCCACAGAACAGTTTGGTTAAAATATATCATGTCATAATTTTATATTTTCTTATAAAGTATGCTGATGAGGCGGGGAGCGAAAGAGTCTGATTAAAAAAAATTTCATTTTGAAGCTCTCCGAGAGTTTATGATTGGGAAACCAACACCCTTGTCTGTGTCATTTAGGAGCGAAAGGGAAAGATATCGAACTTTAGCAATGGAGAGTCCTGTGAATAAGCTGTTCTTATCATCTTATCTAAGCTTGTGTGTGAAGAGTGGCGCGTGGGAGCTTTTTCTGGCTGTCCCTGCGAGTCTCTGCTAGTTAACGAGTCCTTGTCGACTGATCAATGATCCCGTTCTCCCACTCCTACTACGAAACTTCTAGTGCGTAATCCTAAAATTCAATCACGTTGCAAAAAATAATTACTTCGTCATTCCTTCATTCGGCAACCGAGAAAGGCTACTAGGAGTATTTATTTGAATTAACTCTGTGAAAACTACTATTTTTTTTTAATGTAATTTACAATTTAAAAAATAAATTTATGAAAAAAAAATTTATATTAATTTAGGTAAATGTAATTTTTTAATGATTTGGCTTACCTTTTTTTTTTTCAAAGATACTTGCTCTAGTGGTTTCAGGTTCTCATAAGTAAATATACATACACACATATACATATAATATTACTACAATAGCTTATGCATATTTGAATGGTGTTAAAATTAGATGCGTGGACAGGTAAGTGGGTGCGCGGGCGGACAAATATGAATATGATGTTTATTTGACCATCGACGAGTATGAATGAGGCATGACTGGTTAAGTGAGCATTGAAACCCAAAAAGGGACAGGTTGTTTTCCAATAAAGTGTCCATGTGAGTCTTTAACATCTTTAATTCTAAGTTTGTTCGGCAATTGTTTATAGCCGTTGCTCCTATCACGCTCCTCTCTCCTTTCTGCTGCTCGCTGCTCCCTGTGAAGTCTCTTATGGGTCCTTCAACAGCTTTCTCGCATCTGTTACTCCTTTGTCTGCAAAACCCTAATTTGCTCGGAATGAGCCTCTTCTGAATCCCCCACTTTCATGGTGAATTAACCGTACTGCTATTCACACGATAAGTAAACACAAAAAATGTCAGACCTCGATCCGTCCAAGAAAGTGGCCGATAGGTATCTCAAGCGTGAAGTCCTCGGAGAAGGTACCTATGGAGTAGTATACAAAGCTATTGATACCCAGGTAAAATGGACTGTGTTCTATTCGGTCTGTTTACTTTTCTTTTTCTTCTTTTTTTAATGAACTGAATTATGTGGAATTTGAGTAAACATTGGTTTTCTTTCTTCATTTGGTTGAGAAAATTGAGCGAGTGAAGAGGATTTGGAGGAGAAACATCAATCTCTTATCGCACTTGACGGGCTTCACTTGGTGTAAAGAAATTCGATGCACCGGAAGAAAGAAAACATCTTGACATAGAACCTGATAATATTGCGATAATTGACTTGTATATGCTTTTCGGTTGTCTGTCTTCCAAAAATGTGGTCTAGGCGGTTAGTCCAGCTAAGGTTTAAACCATTATCTTGAGATTACTGCAAAATTGTACGTTGGTGGTCACCGGCTATGAGGAAGCAGTTCTTGCTCTTTATCATATGTCCGTGAGATTAAAGGAGAGAGAAGATTGAAACTTAGTTCTTCAATGCTGGCTTCGCTAGTTATGGGTTGTTGTTCATATAATTTGAATATCAAACTTGAAACAAAGTTCTTTGATCTTGGATTATCTTTGTGTTGTTCTCAGAAAACTGTTTTTATTGCTTGACCAGACAGGACAGACAGTTGCAATTAAGAAAATCCGGCTTGGCAAGCAGAAGGAAGGGATAAATTTTACGGCCCTTAGAGAGATTAAAATACTTAAAGAGCTCAAAGATCCCAATATTATTGAGTTAATTGATGCTTTCCCGCATAAAGGCAACTTGCATCTTGTCTTTGAATTCATGGAGACAGATCTTGAAGCGGTCATAAGAGACCGGAATATTTTTCTTTCACCAGCTGATATAAAATCTTACCTTCAAATGACTCTGCAAGGTCTTGCTTATTGCCACAAGAAATGGGTTTTGCATAGGTAGGGGATGTTGCTGTTTTGGTCTTCACAAAGTTACTGGTTGCTTTCAAGTTGTGATCTGCTTAGGTTGCATCTTTCTTTCAGGGATATGAAAGCAAACAACCTGCTGATAGGGTCTAATGGACAGCTGAAACTTGCCGATTTTGGTTTAGCTCGAATCTTTGGGAGCCCAGACCGAAGATTTACTCATCAGGTTTGTTTCTTTCCATATGATGGCATGTTGACCACTTTGAGTGTGTAGGTCTCATGACATTGATACGTTTAGTTAGAGGCCATCGGCAGTGAACATATCGTAAGAGTTCCTGAACTTCACAGTTCTAGATTTTGGATGGTTAGAGTTTGCAAAATTGGAAGGGGATGTGCCTTAGACTGGCTTATTCTTCACTTTGTTGCATGATGATTTTGTTTAAGTTCACAAGAAAGTATAGGCTGCAATGCATTGGATGTCACTTCTTCATCTTCATGATTCTAGCTTGACCTTCTGTCGAATGCCAAGTCACAAGCATATGGTTTATTTCCTACTGTACATTTCCTAGAAAATTGAGAATGCCAAGTAAGGATATAAATTTTTGGAGATTTAACATTGGAGCGATGGAGTGATAGTACACCCAGTTCTGGTTCATCCGTTTCATATTATGTTTCTCTAGGGTAATCATATATTGTGGTAGCTCTGAGAAGTGTAGCGCAATATGTGGGATCTGTAGATAGTTTCCTCACATATTTCCATACATGAAACCTTCAATGCCTACATTTTCCTTTTGCACTTTCTGTTGATGAGCCTTGATGCTTGAATCTTGTGCTAATTGTATGAATAGGTGTTTGCTCGGTGGTATAGAGCACCTGAGTTGTTATTTGGTACCAAGCAATACTGTTCAGGGGTAGATGTTTGGGCAGCAGCTTGTATATTTGCTGAACTACTTCTTCGCCGACCCTTTTTGCAGGTAAGCAAGATTGTTGTTTTTGTTCACAAAGAAAGGGTGATTGTCTTGGTGACTAGGTTATTACAGTTTATGTTAATAATTGGTACGCTGAAGTACATGGACTTTAATCTCAGCAGTTAGCCTTTCTTGGGCTTTTCGACATTTTAACTTTATCAACTGGTTCTAATGATGGCTAGAATAAAACCTTCAAAGCTGTTTGCTGAACTGAGGTCAGCTCAGAAGCTGTTAACCATGGCATTTATGGGCATTATTGAGTATTGTTTTCACTTTTGTTTTCATTTTATTCTTGCTCTAATACGTTATATGGTTTTGTGTGCATGCCTCTTTTTTAAGGAAAAAAATTAATTTTTTTTAGTATGTAGATGTAAGTAATTGATTGTTTTTTTTTTGTTGCAATAATTTGTTTCTTGAATTAAGCACAGTTCTTCTAATTTTTTTATTTGTTTGTTATTAACATTGCCAGGGTTCTAGTGACATTGATCAATTAGGTAAGATTTTTGCAGCATTTGGGACGCCAACCTCTTCTCAGTGGCCGGATATGGTATACCTTCCTGACTATGTTGAATACCAATATGTTCCTGCCCCTCCTTTTCGTTCTTTATTTCCAATGGCAAGCGATGATGCTTTAGATCTGCTGTCAAAGATGTTTGCCTATGACCCAAAAGCGAGAATTTCAGCTGCGCAGGCATTAGAGCACAGGTATGTGATTGCATCAAAAAAAAAAAAGGAGCACAGGTATGTGCCTTTAGTACAATACTACTTAATAAGAGATGACTGACTTCCTTTTATTTCTAATTTTGTCTTTTCTCTTTTTCATTAGGTACTTTTCCTCAGTGCCTCTGCCGACAGAACCATGCAAACTTCCTAGACCTGCCCCTAAAAAGGAATCTAAGGTTTATGATTTCAATCCACTCGAGGGTCCAACTGTACTATCACCTCCAAGGAAGTCGCGAAGAGTGATGCCAGGACGTGATGGGTTTGAAGAAAATTCATTGCGAGGAGACAATGTTGGTAACTTCAGGCAGACTGCCGGTTATAATTCAGGCAAGAATGAACCAGCACCAATGTCAATAGATTTTTCTATCTTTGGATTAAAATCTCCAAATAGACCTACAATTAACAGGTAAATCAATATAGATCACTCAGCGATTTTGAAGTGGAGAGCTCACGATTGATGTTCATTGTTTTATTTCTAGGTTGGGAGTTTCAAATAAAAGCTATTACCTTCCCACCTCCTTCGTTGCCTTGTTTTAATTTCTACTTTGTATTTGATGTAAACTAACTCTTGTTCCATTGTATGGATCCGCAGTGCTGACAGATCACATTTGAAGAGAAAATTAGATCTAGAATTTCAGCAGCCAGAATGAATACTCTTTGACACAGGAAATGTAGTGAATACTTGAATGCTTGAAAGGTGTCCCATGGTGTTCCCGGGCAAAGCTACTTTGGACTTGTAGATGTTCAAAGGAAGAAGTAGCAGTGGCCGAATATAAACTTCGTACTTGATTGCAGTCCTGAGTCCTGACACCTAAAAATGATGTTACAGAAAAAATTAAAAGTTGTACATTTCGGCTCATTTGTTTTCCTTTAACCCGAACACTCTTGGCTCATTGTTCCTCAATTTTTTGTTTAATTTTTGAGATAACTTGTATTTTATGATGGCGGGAGGGCATTTTCTTGAGTCCTTGCTCCGTCTTACTCTTGGCTAACTGAGTTTGATACTCGAATTTGTTGCTGAACAGTGTACCCTCTCAAATTATGGCATAATGCTTAAATTGTTACTAAACCAGGTTCTTTTAGCAACATCATATTGAACCTAAAAACTTGATGGACCGTCCGTATAAATATCGTCCACTGTAACAGCTGCAACACCATATATCTGAGGCCAAACATGTTCAATTCAACATATACATGTTTATGCCAATAGGATGATGAACACGTTTTGCCTTCATAAATTGTGAACATATGCCCTCTATGGTCTTTGAATCATAACAGTCTATCTTTAGCTTTCACCACCTGAAAGAGTTGGGGGGAAAAATAAGTACATGACTGACAAAAGAAAAGGATAAAACATGATCGAAGTCCACCTCTTGATCCCAATCAGTACGAGTAGTGATGGTCAATAAGGATAACATTTGAACAAGGAGTGCGCATATTATCCCCAACCAAAGTCCCTATACAATGTTGTAGTTGCAGTAGATAACAAGAAATCAGAATATTGCTTTCTTTATGATAAAATGACAAAACATAATTTACGAAAAAAGAGACTTCACTTTGCCGCCAATTTGCAAGACAAATGCAAGGATGACAGCCGATGGAATCCCAACCAGGTAGTATGATCCAAGATTGACTAAAGCTCCAACTTTCTGCCAACCACATCCTCTTGCCGTCCCTACATTAGAGTTACAATGCATATAACTACTTAATCAAATTTTAGAATAAGTAACTCTCATCTAAACAAATGAAACAACTTAATAAGAAATACTTGAAATGATAAATTTAAATTTATCCAGAAAATGGGATACTGTAAGAATTGGGTACATGCTTGCTACATATTTGGCTAGCTCTGCTTCATTACTATAAGCATTTCCCCAAATATTGCATACTAGTATCAACAACATTCCCACTAAGATGTCCTTAATAATGGCCATTACTAGCACAACACACACTGCTAATCGGGCAATAAGTGGATGACCAGCTCCTAGTTCATTTGAGACACGAGTGCTACAAATAATGACATATGTTATTTAACAAATGAGGGTACTACTTCACCTTATAATTATGAAACTTCATAAGCACTACTCACCTCACAGCTCCACTGAGTCCAAAGGGAATCATCCATACAACTGATGTCCTAATTAGTTGATCCAATCATTAATATAATGATGTCAAGTAAGCATAAGAGTTGAGAAGAGTACTCAAATTCGAGACAAAACTAACCAGATAGAGAGCACTGATGTTTCCAGATTTGGATTTGGAAGCAAGCCAGATAAGAGAACCATCATTTTAAATGACCACATGTCCAAGCTGTGCATGAAGCAATGTTAATCGAACAAAACATTGAAATCCCATATTACAAGAAAAGTCTAGTAGTTGATGAAATCAATAAAAGGAAAGTCTTTGTGAGCATTGATTGAAAGTATTACATCGCAAGAAAATTAAATTACCAAACCATGGCAGCGGAAGGAATTTCAAGTCTCAGAGAAGTGGGAATGCCATGTAGAGCCTCCTTTGAGAAGCCCGGCCAGGTTTTAGCACATGATGGAGAAAACTTCACATACAACGACAATATGAAAAAATTAACCCAATAAGATATAGCATTTGCATATGCAGCTCCCTTATTCCCTAATCCAGATTTGAATACCATAATGTAAAATATAAGAATATGTAGTAAAGTAGTAACTCCGGAACTGAACAACATTGGAAGTACAATATTTTGGGTCTGTAAAAATCTGTTGAGGCATTGCAGGATGCCATAAGCAAAAAGGCATGGAATAGCATACTGTCCCGCTTCTGCAGATATATCAGGATCTTGGCCTAAGGCGATAAGAATGGATCCTGTTTTCCCCCAAACAATGGCTTCGGGAATGCTAACAATCGTAAGAATTAGCATGGCTCTTTGCATGTGTATCCCTAACATGTGGTGCTGTTTTGCTCCATATGATGGGCCACATAAGGTATCCAATGCACTAACCATTCCTACCTATGTCAACCACGAAAGAAAAAACAGGCAGAGATAAAGATACAAGTATCCGGCATCGGAATTTGACATGACTGCCAATACAAGCCTTGCGCTAGGAGGTCAACATATTATTTGTTAGTTGTTATTGATTAGATATTAGATTGGATTTATAATCACCACTGCTATTTGTATATGATTTTTGCTTCTGTAAGCAAAAATATTTACTTTTTGTTTACATGAGATTGGCGTATAAAATTTCAAGATGTAAATTTAGGGATGCGCATAAATCGGAGACAACTGTGTCATCTTGCTTGCGATAATCATTCCCTTCCCCCTTCTCATCTTTTTACTTTGATGCAGTAAATTGATGAATTGACATGACCATTTAGGTTTTGCAGTAAAACTAAGTATTCCCTGTCTTTTTGCTCTCAGGTGCACGCATGCCTTTGCTAATGATTCTATTACAGTGCTACAAATTCACAAACTGATTCTAAGTAATCGTTGTTTGTTGGATTCGGGAGGAACCACTTTGCTGCGACTGGGGAATTGCTGCAATACTTCCTGAAGAGCCCGGGTGCTCTCATTGAGAGTCCCTTTGAAAGACTTGCCAAAACGTGACTGCATTGTACTTTATTCACAGAGTTAAAGCGTTGCAATTCCTTGGACAATGTTAAGCTGGCCAGTAGATTATTTTTAGTATTCTCTTTACTGATAGATGGAAATCATAGCATTTGGCTCATTTAAGCAAACTTTACAGATGACAGATACATGATGTGAATCGCCCTTTCCCTGTGTATGTTATTTACTTCCTGCATGAATCTAAATTATATCTAATGTTTTCTCTTATGTACTAATCAATAGTTAAGGATTGATGCTGCAGAAATTTTTTCAACAGTCATTTGTAGTTTTTTGTCCCCTGATAGTGTTAATTCCTTGAATGATGCCTTCAATTTAGATGCTGAACATCATTGGTAGAAAATAGTTTCGATTGCTTTTTAGTCTGATTTTGGCTGCCTACACTCACCATGGATTTTGTTTTATTCTTCCAGTCTTGCTCTAACATACATGTTTCATGTCTTTTCTTGCTTTGCCTAAAAAAATTGCTCATGGTTGGGTGAAGTCAGTGAGGATAACGACAGTAGCCATGATGATTAGTAGCAGATTTGAATCACCTATTAAATGTGTGTTCATAATTCATTATTTGGCAATCACGCTTGGAACTTTCTGTTTGTTTTTTGTAGCTTGGTATCATTGGCGGATCAGAAAGCACATATGGTGTTCATGAGTTCCTCTTTCAATTTTTTTTTTTTTGAAAACAGTAGAGTATTTTCCTTTCAATATTATCTGATTGAATCAAGGACGTAATCATGTGCTCATCTTGGACTTCCCGAGCTTGATCTTCAATTGTATTATGAAAATGGCTGCAACAATCTGTTTAGTCATGATTGATGCAGGGCCTTGCACTTTTCTTCTTTAAAATACACACAAGCATGACTAGTTTTTCCTGTTTTGTCAAATGTATTGTATCGATTTATCTGCATGCTAACTAACTGCCTACCCAATGTTTCTCGCGTTGGTATACAATTGAACAACTTTCATTTCCCTTGCTTATGTGTGAAGCGATAATGGAAGAGGAGGGTAGGAAAACCAGTGCTTGTGTATGAACATTGAACCTGGCCATCAGTATGTGATGGGGCCATGAGAAGCAGAACACCTGGAATCTGTGCTCCAGCCAAATTTCATGGCTACGAGACTTAGAATGATGGGGAACCGTTGGTATTGGGAATTTTGAGCATAATGCGTGTTGTACCCATCGTATACCCTTATCCACTAAATCCAATTGCGCCAAGCCGACGACCTGTGGGACACTGGCGGGGTGGAGGGTACAATTTAACCTTTTCTCAGTAGATACACTTCCCCTGTTCCTATTTACGTGTGCTGTTTAAATTTTATTATATCTCCAATTATATGCTCAGTTCAAATTTTAAAGTTTAAGCATTACTTGTTTTCAATAAGAGTAAAATTGAAAAGGGAAAAAATGATTCTTGTTTAGTGTATAGATTTTATATTTTTTTTTTCTTACGGGAATAAGTAAATGGAAAAAGAGGAAACGTGTTTCTTTCTTTAAAATTTATACAAACTTTATACCGCAAGTGTAACACACTTGAAATTTTGTAAAACCCCCCCCCCCTCCCAACCCACCCAAAAAAAAAGCAAATAGTATAAAAGAAGGCCTCACAGTTTAGCTAACCTGAAGCTCGGAGAGGGCAACCTTTGGAGACTGAGTTCCAGGAAGAGAAAGCAGGGGAAGAGCCTGCAAATGCAGATCAGAAGTCAGAACTGTGCATGAGGAGAAAGTGGCACGATTGGAAATGAAGAAAAGGACGCACTCTGATCAACTTGCCTTGCCATACACCTCAGACGATGGTGGGCAACGAGTCGAAAAAGGTACGAATTCATTCCATTTCATCATTGATTTCTGTAACTGTAAATTTCGTCTATGCTTTAGTTCTACAGTGACTGATATGTTCTCATTCTCTGCCCATCAGGCTCCAACTTTTCGTTATTACCAAGACGTTCCCTCATTCACAGTATATTCTCACTCAGATTGGACATTAGATCCTATCACAATATTACTTTCGTTTCATAACATGTATCCCACATTTACATTCTCTTAATTTGATTTACGAAAGATCATGACAGTTTTGCTGATTTTTTTTACGTAATTTCCCTTCCATCTCATCTTCTTCTTTGTTTTTCTGCTCAGTTATGGCATTATTACTGGGAGATGGAAGATTATTATTGAAATGTGAAAATTTTGAAATGATCTTCAAAAATTTAATTCACATTAAATATGTAGGGAATTCATAATAATAATAATAATTTTTTTTTTTGGGTTAAACGGCCTAATTTTCCTGGTGTAAAAATATCACCATTGGTCCATTGGCGACTTGGCCTCTGACAACAACTAATGCCTCCAGTGTCCAAAGCTCCAGGGTCGGCCCCACAAAAGATTTGTTAAGAGCAGAGGTTGGCTGGGCTGTGATTTGATCTCAATCCCAGCACCTTTCAGTTCTCGAGAGGTTATATTACTGTTGGATGGATACTTGTTGATAATATGATGCAGAATATATTTCTGGTCTAAGATAACTATCGATATATGACATGACTTGTTGACTTTAATAATTATCAACTTTACTTGTAAATAAAACACGTATATATTCGAGATGTTTTGCAGGCTCCGTGGCTTTGTGTGGGATGATTTAGAAGGAATTTAATTCAATTTTGGAAATAAAAAACAGTTGATGTAATTTAGTATGAATGGCTCTACAAGGTAATAATTGACACTGACTTTTAATTTCGAATTCCATTTGGTATTGTGTATAAAATTAGGGAGAACAAGTTTGGCCCTTGCCGCGCGTTGAGACGATCGATCTGCAGAACTGTGGGATGATATACTGTTGTTTAGCCTTAATTGATTTCTTAGAAGTCAAGAGGACGACACTGGAACGGAACGGAATGGAATAATGATATCATGAATATGTTTGAGATCGATAAAAAGCATTTTTCCATTTCTATTAAATGAATAAAAAACTAAAATGCCCAAGAACGGATTGAAATTCCCTCTCCCATGCATCGATCCCTTGCTCAACTCCCTCTCTCTCTCTGAGGCTGACGAGGGTATTTGTGGAAAATGATGGGTTCCAGCATGCATGTGGGAGGCATCATTGCTCTCGTCAATTTGAAGGGAGAAAACAGCTCCCAAAAAAGATCAGGGGATATCCAACATTTCTTTGGAATGGGGGATGGTTGGATTAAAAACAAACAATTGAACTGAACAAGCCTTTGTGCTGTTTTCTCAATTATATAGCTATCACATTCACAAACGCAAATTTTTTTTAGAATGTACTGGTTTGACATAAACTGTGTTATTTGTTTTCCAATTGTGTACACATTAATCTCTAATTAATATGAATTATAGCATGTTGAAGTAATCTGCTCACAATATTTATAAATAATAGATTTATTGCAGATTTAATATTTCACTTGAAGGTTTGGAAAAACCAAACTCTTACATGATACTCCTCCGCTCGTCCTAAATCTTAGACTCTCCCTTTTTTTTTGGAAATTACACTACATTAAAAGTCTCTTGCATCTAGGACTGAAGGAGAATGTGAACGTGGTTTATTTTGCGGTGACTTTTATATAAATGCGAGAGAGAGAACACTTTCCTGTTACTATTTCACAATAATAACGCGTTTGGGATGGGAGGGGTATGGAAATTAAGATGGGAAGGAATGTGTGGGGCTCCATTCCCTTGAATAAGAAAGCACAAATTACGCACACTTGCTCCCTTTTACTTCCAAATTGACATCCATGCATGCTCCCTCTACTGTCTCCCGTTTCTTTACGTTACTTCTCCCTCTCTCTCCCTCCCTCCATGGCTCTATGATCTATCTATATTTATATCTACCTCTAGTTGCATATATACTTACGTCTTGTTGCAAAAAATTAAGGACTTCTCTTATATGGCTAAACTTGGCATTAGCAAGCATAAATAGACAATAAGAAGGGAAAGAGAGAAAATATTCTCGTTGCAGACCAAATATTCTGCAGCAATCAATCGCTTGGTGTTCTCCAATATGACTACAAGATGAAGCAAACGCCCATGGTTAACCTATTTCTTAACATCTCTATCTGGTCATCCCCAAAAATATTCTTCACTATATTTTTAAGTGATACACTCACGCGCGCGCATACACACTAAGAATAAACATGTATTGTAAACAAACACAGATTCTCAGTTTTGCTGGATCCTCTACATTAATGCAAGCAGCATACGGTATCATTGCCACATTTAAGTTGCGGTACGTAAACTAGATTATTGTTTACAAGTATTAAAAATTGAAGAGTGCGTATGTATATCAGCATGATCACATCCTAGCTATCTTTTGATTCCAACAGATTAGTCGAACATTATGACTCGAACTCATCTGATCGTTAGGCGTATGTATATTTCCCTTTCTTCCCCTTCCAACTCAACTGATCATTCGGAACGGTTTAATTTTTTCCCCATCATGACTTCTTGACTAGAATGCGACATCTAACTGCAACCTTCCATGGTTCAGAATTCAACGTGTTGTCCTTTCTGAGCTTTGATTCAGCTCTGCATAGATGATGATCAACAGGAACGAAAGAAATATTTCCTAGCGCCGAAGAAGATGATTTCTGCTTTTCCAGTTAACTTGATTGCGACGGGAACAATGAAAAGTGGGAAGACTGGAACAGTATACATGATCAAACGGGTTTAGTATGTATATGGTTCACATTTTCAAATCAATTACAAAATCCTTAATAATTGTCTAGTTGGCATGTACAGACCCCAGTACGGATAGGGATTTCATGAAAAGAGAAAAAGGGACGAAGGAGGCTGGTCTTGTTGATGAATAGTGGCGGTGGAATTTGATTTTGATGAGAGGAAGGATGGCATATGTATGACATCATCAAGTGAGTGTCCACTAAGAAATGTGCCTCGCCACGGGCCGTACGATGATTGAGTGCAATATAGAGATGAATGAACAAGGGAGTATAGTGGGGTACTGACTTGGAAAAATTATATGCCCTGCCACTGCAACATGTCACGATCAGTACTTGCACTTGGACCCCATTCTTCTTCTTTCCTTCCTTCTATCTCTTGCGCTACACCATCCTTCCATTCTTATTCACACGCCAAGTTGTGCTACCTCGTTCCCTTCCTTCCATCTACCTACCTGCCAATCATATTTGGATCGTCTCACTCACCATGTTCTACAGCACAATAATACAATACATATCTCTCTTGATCAATCACACATACCAAAGAATATGCTGAAATAATTAACTTACTTATGCCATTAAGTAGTTCATGTGCTAAATTCTTCGGAGTTTAATTTGATTTATTAGTTCATTCAACGAAACCTGGTCATATACCTTACGAATTTACAAACCCCGTTAGTGAACAGATTGGTCATCTCCCAGACTCCAACCGCGCGCACTCACTGAATGGATAGGTGCACGCTAACTGCAAAACACACACATTAATTAATAGCCAACATAATTACATGCCGATCGATCGAGTTGTAATTCTCTGATATATTCGACAGGGAACGAAGAAGTTAATAATAACAACTTAAAAGTGGAATAAAGTTGAAAAGATTAAAACTGACAAGAAAAGAAGAATAAGCATGCTAACAAATTGATCATCAGATCATCATGCCAGTATGGAATCATCTACCAGAAAGATGAATAAATATGATTGTTAATGGAGGAGAGTTGGAATTAGAAATGAGGAGATAGGGACTGGAGGCTGAAGGTGATGACAGAAGCATAGAGAGCACAAAGGAGTGAGATGCAATTCTAGATATGCATGCCATCATCTGTGCTCTCTATCTTCTGTCAACAACCTCCCACCCAAAGAGCCTCCTGCCTGATGTATCTCTTTCTTACTGTTATTTGCTTTAAACATCACTACAAGAACAATATAAGAAGCGGCTCGTGAGAAGAAGAAACAGAAGGAAAAGTGAGGTGGGCTCGGAGCACTGGAGGAGGAGCTTGTGTTATATCTATGATGAAGGCCGAAAGCACCTATTTATAGGACAAGAGAAAAGGGAAGCCAGGCTGCCGATTGAAAAGATCTGTGGGTAGAAGGACTATTCATAAAACCCATTAGTACTGCCCATCACATTTTCATGTACCCACGATATCTCATGCCATGTTGTAATTGCTTCCCTCCAGATTAAATATTCATTAAAGGACACGCGCACACACACACGCCTCTTTGCAACTTTCAACCCTTTTACGTACTCCATGCAGGCCAATTGCCTTCTCTACTCGCTTTAACCTTCTCCTACCCCCCCCTTTTACCTGTTATAGTAATTAACAGTACAATTACGGAGTAACATTTATTTCTGTGAATTTTAGGACACTGAACTCAGTCACAGACAGTGCCTATCAACTATTCAACAATCCCATAGGATCCGTCTTCACTCGTTTATGCTACACATACATGCTGTATGCTCTCGTTTGTGCTAGGATTTCTGCAAATCCTTTATATATATATATATATATCATCATATTTTCTAGTTATGGCTTCCATTAGTCCGAATCAAACGGTAAACAAGTTGCTGTAAATTACGTCTATCTTGTTCATTTCCTTTGAATGTTTTGTGAGGCCCACAAGGCAATTGATCCACCGGAGCAGGACCTTGAACGGGTCAGAAATGTGTAGAATATGTTGGTTAATTGATATGTAGAGACAAGCCTCCGTCTTTTTTTCCTTTTCTTTTTACTCCAAACTTAGGGTTCTGATGAGTGGTGAGCTGTGTGAATTGATCTTCCAGATTAAGAGGCGTGACTTATTGAAAGAGACCGAATCCTTCGAAGCTGGAGGGTTGAAGATGATGTTCTACAAAGGCATGGTTGGGAGTCACCATCAGCAGGCAGGCAAGACGTTTAATGAAGCAGAAAATGAATACCGTTTGTGGGGACTCATGTTTGATTTTTTTTCCCATCTTCAATTGATTTTGATGGGTTTGGATTTTCAATGACATGAAGGGTGGATCACTATTAATGAAGTTTGAGTTTGACTTATTAGATATAAGTTGTTACACTCAGTTTAGTTATTAGCCAGCTGTTAGCCACCCGTCAATTAGTTAAGCTGTTAGTCAAAGTTGTTCAAGTTGTTATGCCCACGTGGCAATAGTATACACATGACCCGTGCTCATATAAAGCACCTTGTATCTCACATCAATGAATGAATTCATTCTCTCTCACTTAAACTCTGATATTGGCATGGTATCAGAGCCAGCTGCCATCGGCAGTGCTCCGATCACCGTCCGCTGCACCATACATCAGAACTGAACTTTATCCACCTTGGTATACAGTTCAGTCTTGCCAATGACAACAACTAGCTCACAATCATCCGGCACAGTCCCGTCGGATCCACCTGCAACACCGAATGCCAACTTCACGAACAAAAAGATATCAGTGAAGCTCGATGAGTCCAACTATCTCATCTGGAAGCAACAAGTTGCTTTCATGGTAAAGCAACATCGGTTAAAAGGTTTCCTCGACGGATCAGTTGCAGTACCATCACCAAAGATTCGTAGCACCACAGGCTCTGAGATTGATAACCCTGAATACGACGCCTATGAAGCTCTTGACTCTGCACTGGCATCTTGGCTGCTCTCATCTGTCAGCTCGTCAATCCTACCAGAATTAGTTGGTCTTGAGACATCTTCACAAATATGGTCTAAGCTGAATCGCCTGTACTCAAGCAAATCGGCCTCCAAGATCCTCTACTACAAAAACCTACTCACCAATCAGAAGAAAGGAGAAATGAAAATGAGAGACTACTTAGCATCCATCAAGAACACGTGTGATCATCTTGCAATGCTTGGTGAACCGGTACCTGAAGCGTCACAGATCTCGCATGTGCTTAATGGACTCACAGCTGAATTTGAGCCCATCATTGCTGTCATAAACGCCTCACCAACTCGGTTTGATCTTGATACGGTTAACACTATGCTAATAGACTCTGAAGCGAGGCAAAAGACTTTCATACAGAACACTATTGCACATGCCAATCATGTTTCTCAATTACCCTGGGAGTACTCTGATCCACAGATCTTCCAGACTCAGACCTCATATGCTCTCCCTGGCCACAATGGCAGAGGATCATTTCGAGCTCCAATGTCATTTATGCATCGTGGACGGAGCAGGGGACGAGGCTTCACTACGATACGTCCAACTTGTCAGATCTGTACACGCACAGGCCATACAGCTGATCGTTGCTATTATAGGTATGATTTTTCTCACTCTGCAAGCTATGGCAATTCACCGAGTGCTCACTATGTTGACTATGGACATGATGCGACATATCAATATCACATACCTGCTTCTGGTTACTATGAGCCACAATCAAATACTCAAGTGGCAGAACCTGTTACCACTGAACCAGTACAGTCATCAATGCCACAAAATGAACAAGGAGCCACACAAACCACAGCTGAGCAAGCGTTCATTGCTACACCTGCCACTCTTGCAGATGATGCTTGGTATGCTGACTCGGGTGCAACTCAACATATAGCTAATTCCACCACTCCACTTCAACAAACTGTTGCGGATGGAAATGGTAAGGTTATGGTAGGTGATGGTACAGGTCTAAATATAACCTATTCTGGTAATATGCAACTACAAGCACACAACCCACAGCTGCACAGATTACGCATGAATCGTGTGTTATGTGTGCCTCGCATGCGTAAGAATCTAATGTCGGTTGCTCAAGTAGCGCAGGAAAATGGAGTCTCAATTGAATTTTTCCCTCATGCTTGTTTTGTCAAGGATTTGAGGACAAGGAGGATCCTCATGGATGGCATTGAAATCAACAGAATGTACAAAATGGCAGCTGCACCACTGACTAAGCGTCCAGCTGTTACACAATGTCACCAAGTAACTGCCTCTACAGCAAATTCACTCAACCTGTGGCACCAGAGACTTGGACACATCTCCTATGATAAGGTCAAGACTGTTCTACACAATAATGGCATTTCCTTTCCAGGATCATATGTACCGAGTCTGTGTCATGCGTGCCAACTTGGGAAAGCACATAAGCTCCCTTTCTCTACTTCAAATACTGTATACACAAAACCATTGGAATTAATAACAATGGATATTTGGGGTCCTGCCCCCGTTGCCTCACATGGATATCACTATTACATTGCATTTGTAGATGCATTCAGCAGATTTTCATGGATTTATCCACTGCAAAAGAAATCTGAAGCTTTGCAAAAATTCAAAGATTTCAAATTGTTAGTTGAAAACAAGCTCCAATTTAAGATTCGAACCATTCAATCTGATAATGGAGGAGAGTTTCTATGTTTTAAACAATTTGTAGCCTCCTGTGGTATTGAACACCGCTTCTCCTGTCCATATACATCAGAGCAGAACGGGTTGGTGGAAAGAAGACATCGCTTGATTGTTGAAACGGGCCTATCCCTCTTGGCACATGCATCTCTGCCACTCTTCTACTGGAGTGATGCATTCTGCACTGCTGTCTTCTTGATGAATAGAGTCCCTTCCTCTGCCACAGGTGGAGCCACGCCCTTTGAAAGGATCTATGGCACAAAGCCAGATTACTCCATTCTAAGAGTTTTCGGCTGCGAATGCTTCCCACTCATACGGCCTTATAACAAACATAAACTTGAGTATAGATCTAGTCAATGCATCTTCTTGGGATATAGCACCCAACACAAAGGTTATATCTGTTTAGATGTTCTGACTGGCCGAACTGTTATCTCCAGACATGTCAAGTTCAATGAGCACATTTTTCCTCAAACATCTCAAACCAATGTGCGCTCCACTGCAGTAAACCGCACAGCAGATGCAAAACCATCGTCCTTCATCAAAATAAACAAGTGCCCTAAACCCAAACAATCTGTATCATATGATCCAAGCCCACCCAAACACCCAGGCCTTACATCCCCTCCTTCCTCACCTACAGATACACCTTTACTGACCACTGAAACCACAAAAATAACCACACCCAGCCCAATTTCAGAACCTGAGTCCGCTGCTTCCACTCAGAACCTTCCTCCACCACCTTTTGATATCCTGCCTACCAATACTCATAACATGATCACCAGAGGAAAAGTCGGTATCTTCAAACCAAAAGTTTTCATGGCCATCACAGACAAACCCATAGTACCAACCTCCATTGACGAAGCATTCATCTACCCACATTGGAAGCAAGCTGCAGAGGATGAATATGCTGCATTGTGTAAATTTGGCACATGGGATACTGTCTCATTACCGCCTGGAAAGAGAACAATAGGCTGCAAGTGGCTGTTCAAAACCAAGTTGAATGCAAACGGGACTCCAACGAAATACAAGGGCAGATTAGTTGCTAAAGGATATGTCCAGGAAGCAGGAATAGATTACACTGACACTTTCAGTCCAGTGATTAAAGCTATTACCATGAGAACGGTACTTACTGTTGCAGTGACCAATGGCTGGAAACTACATCAAGTTGACTTCAACAATGCCTTCTTGAATGGTGAGCTTCAAGAGGAGGTCTACATGGATCAACCCCCAGGTTTTGTCAAGATGGGGTCTGATGGAAGACAGCTCGTGTGCAAACTGAACAAGGCCATCTATGGGCTAAAACAAGCCCCCCGGGCTTGGTTTCACAAGCTCACAGAAGCTCTACTTGTCCTTGGCTTCAAAGCCTCAAAGGCTGACTCCTGCCTGTTCATTCATCAAGAAGGAAGCTCCACCGTCTATCTGCTGGCATACGTGGATGATCTCGTGATCACTGGGAACTCTGAACAACTGGTCAAACAACTCATTAATAAAATGAGCACTGTGTTCTCTTTAAAGGATCTTGGTGAGCTCTCATTTTTTCTTGGGATAGAATTCACCCGAACTGCTTCAGGTTTACTTCTAACCCAACGAAAATATGTTAACCAATTACTGGACAAGACTGGTCTTTTTCTCTCAACGTCTTATTCCACTCCCATGGGAACAAATATTCACTTGAAGGCAGGTGACAGTGATGCCTTTCCTGACCCGTCAATGTATCGTAGCGTCCTAGGCACCTTACAATACATGTGCTATACAAGGCCTGATATAGCCTTTACTGTCAACAAATTAAGTCAGTTCATGCATGAACCAACAGTCAAACAGTGGGAGTGTGTTGACAGATTACTACGCTACCTTAGAGGCACCAGCACCCATGGTCTGCTTATCAAACCAGCTTTCCATTTTCGGGTTCAAGCCTTTGCTGATGCAGACTGGGGAGGGAGCAGGTTTGACAGAAGATCCACAAGTGGGTTCTGCACCTATCTTGGCCCCAACCCCATCACGTGGACATCAAGGAAGCAACAAGTTGTAGCCAGGTCAGCCACTGAAGCGGAGTACCGAAGTGTTGCTGATGCAGTTGCTGATGTGGTTTGGATTATGGGACTACTAAAGGAGATGAACATTACAGCTGTAGACACACCAACCATATGGTGTGATAACTCAGGAACAGTGGCCTTATCTGCAAACCCCGTGCTCCATAACAAATCGAAGCACTTTGAGCTTGACCTACACTTCATACGAGAGAAAGTCGCAGCCGGGAAGGTCCATGTTGGCTACGTTCCCTCGTTTGATCAGGTTGCCGATATTTTCACAAAAACACAGTCGAGTGCTCTGTTCTACTATTGCAGGGAGAAACTTAATGTACATTCGTTGGAGACAGCAAAAGCGCCCAACGATCATGATGATGATGATGTCTGATTTTTTTTTTTTCTCTCTGCAGGGGGAATATTAGATATAAGTTGTTACACTCAGTTTAGTTATTAGCCAGCTGTTAGCCACCCGTCAATTAGTTAAGCTGTTAGTCAAAGTTGTTCAAGTTGTTATGCCCACGTGGCAATAGTATACACATGACCCGTGCTCATATAAAGCACCTTGTATCTCACATCAATGAATGAATTCATTCTCTCTCACTTAAACTCTGATATTGGCATGACTGTCTTCTTCTGTTGATAAGGATATTAAGTGCAATTAATTACCGTAGTCAAGTTTGCTTGTCCCTTAAAATTAAAGCACTGTCCTTTGCAGATGGTGTGAGTTAAAAAATGAGGGGAGATATAAGTGAGTTGTATTATATAGATATATAAAAAGAATGCTGTAAAAACTAAAGAAATAGGACAGGTAATGCATGGCATGTCCCCTTTTGAGACAGTTGAGAATATCAAGTGAGTTTATACTGTCCTGAAGTGAGTGCAGAGGAATGGGATCCACAACTTGAAAATTTTTTGAGGAAGAGGATGATATTGGGCGGTCAAGGGATGAGGACTTGTCATAGCAAGTTGCAAAGAAGCATGGAGCAGAAAGAGCAACCATGAACACACATTCGATATCTCGTTTGGATTCACTTTTAATTTTCCTGTAACAGTTGATGAGAAAAGCAACATCGGGTGCTCTTTAAAGCAAGAGAGTAGCTTTCGTTCTCAACACCTGTCATCACCCCATACCTTCATTCCTCATTTGGAATTTCATGTGGCTCACCCCATTTTGTTCAACACAATCTGGACTGTTCACGCACAGTGCCCTACCATGGCACCCTATAAAGCTACTGGATTCCTTTGGGCCTTTCCCTTTTTGGACTGAGGGGATCATTCCTTGATGTGTTCTCTCCCTATTGGTTCATATATCACTGCTAGTGTACCCACCCTCCCCGCCTTCATTGGCCAACCATCATCAGATTCTCTCTGCAAAAAAGCAGCCAAATCAATCAAATCCAGCCCAACAGCATCACCATAATGCAATGAAATATCTTCACACACCTGCTTTTCTTGGCCTGAAAATGCGGTTGCCATTTAACACCGCCAACTCCTCTTCCATGACAAGGCAATTTCACAACTTTGAGATTTGTTGTTACAAGTTTCTAGCAGAGGCACTTGTAAATAATATATATATATATAGTGGGATTAATTTTATTATCTGTCTAACGAAATTCACATATATATTACGTAGAGGGAAAGCATAAACATGCCGAATCAAAACATGTGATGACCAGTTCGGATGATTGGTGCCACAGAAAGATTCATGGGAATATGGTTCTATGAAAATACAGAAACATATATACATATATATATATTTATATAAAGTATACTGCCGAGTGCGGCAAATGGTCATAATTCTCGAAAGGGCTAGTGTTCATTGAAACGGGTTAAGTGAACTGTTTGTAAATTTTTCCAGTAGTTCTAGCCATGAAACAGGGTCCTTCTCTGTTTCTTATCAAGCAAGACTCAAGACATGTCCTACCCCTCTGACTATTTAGTTTAGCACTCGCGTAAATATGTCTAATATTGTTCTTCCAAAAAATTTAGAGCTGTTGCACTATAATACTAATCATCAATAGAAAATAAAACATGATCTATTCTTTTTTTTAAAAAAAAAGAAACACATCAACATCCAACAAATTTTTTTTGAATGACAAACCTTTAATGCCCATGTAAATTTCAGAAAAATTTCATGTAAAGAATATTCGCTGTAGTCTTCTTAATTCCACTTGAGCTATTAGCTGACACAACAATTGTTCTCACCCTAATTTAGCCGTCTCATATTGACACCAAAGTGGATGTGCTTTTTAAGATTTATCCCTCTGAACAACATTGCAAGGGCCGCCAAAAAAACACACACGGGTAGAGAGAGAGAGAGAGAGAGAGAGAGAGAGGTCCAAGGATGATGGCTGATATTATTCTAATTGAATTAGAATTGAGATCGGCAGGTTTCATTCATGTCCCCTTAACAAGAAGGCGCAAAAATAAATCAGGAGCTGTCCTTTCAATTCTCCAGTAGAGGTATGCAACACCCCTGTCTTGGCATGGTTTGCACTCTCATTTTAGCAATTAAGTAATATTAAACAAATAGCATAAAGTTGTAAACATCCTTTCTGCATACGACTTCGCTCCACATGAAATAATTAAAGAAATAATAAAAACTAAATTGTATACGCTTGTCATGTTCTAATAACGCAATGTTATAATCGGGAATACAATGATCTGCACGTACATAAATGTTTGGCAAATTAATCACAATAAAAGTATTTTGTCATAATAAAAACAAAGACAAGTTATAGGAAGGGGGCAATATAATCCATGTTTTAATGAGTGCTACAAAATCCAATATGATATATGTTTGAGGAACAATTAAATCAAGAAATTGGGGTATTCCGATCCGTACACATGTATAAATGGGGACAGATTAACAAACAGAAACTTGTTAAGCTTATCCTCTGCTCTTCATCTAAATATCAAAATGTCATCACATGTATACATCCTTACGAGACTCCCGCGGATGATGAAGTCCTTGTCATCGATACTCATCCTCCACTTGCAGCCCCCTTTGTTTATTCCCCCCCACCTAATTCTTCGTTGTTTTCCCTTTCCTTTCCGTCCTTCCTTTCATTTTTTTTAAACAAGTTGAGATTGGTCTCTAGATGAACCCATAGTTCATAAGGAAACAGTGTAAATTGATGGATCATTACAATGTATGTGCATCTGGGAAAGGAGATTGAGTCAACGAGTTACAGACGATATAATGATGAATATAATTAATGTAGTCGCAACCACCAGTCTATGCCTCTTCACATATATATAAATATATATATATATAAGCCAAGAAGCTATTTTTCAGCTATTATTCACATTTCACGTACGTTGACAGGTCTACGGTACATGAATGCTTTGTTGTTTGATATTTTACTCGTCCGCGTCAAATTCTCAAACATTTCAAATCCACCCTCACTGTTGTTCTTAATTTGCTGGTGGCTATATGCAGTTTCAACTTTAGCTTTGCGCATTTAACTTACATGAAAACCTCTGCAAATTATAAACTCATCTGTGCCCAAACAAACATCTCGGCTTCACATTTTATATTTTGGAGGTTGGTGAATTATACTCTCCCCTTCTTATTCGCGTCGTGTGTCTGTTCGTTCAACGCCCTCCATGGGACAGTCAAATCTTATACAAACTGATGTTTCCGACCTTGTTATTGAATATGGTCTAAATAAAGAGAAGGTCGACGTGTTTCATTGATCGCTTAATTATAATCCATTTGGCTTCATTAAAGCATAGTAATAAGCCGCACCCTTGTTTCAGAATTATGTACACCTATCGTTTCCTCTAATTTTGTGATTCATTTAATCAGTAAACGCCTCACTTGTCTCTCTCTTTTTTTTCTTATTCAAGAAATTAAATCGCACGTCGTACACAAACTTCTGACTTCATTACCGACAAAGTGGCTAATATTTGGAGATTAAAGGAGTGGGTAAGCTGCGTTGCGATTCTTGATACTGAGATCCCACGATATGCAAGCGTACAATTTTAAAATTAGTAATTGATTCATATTCTATTAGGAATTTCTTTGAGAACATAAAACAGACACAAAAAGACGGCCATGGGAGGAATCATGACAGTAGTTGACACGGACTGTGCTTCGTTATCAAAACAAAAGACAACGATATATATATATATATATATAGCATTGGTTTGCCAATAATACTAATAGATTTTTTAAAAAATAATGGATTTTGACTATAACTTGATTGGGCTTTTATTTGATTGGCTAATAATACTATAACCTACATGTTTTGTTCCAAGAGACCCCTTGACAGATCATTCCAACCACTAACACCCACCCACGTCTAAACAAAAAATTTGTTAGTATTGTTTCTTGACTTGACTTACAAGGTCGACAGCCTTTATTTATTTATTTATGTTAAGGTTTAAGCGTTTAGCTAACTAAGATCCCCCGGCCAAAGGAAAGAAAAAAACCCAAAACATTTACATTTCATTTGTAGCTCAAACTATCCCCATCCAACAAATCAATGATAGAGGAACTCCCTTGTCACTGCTTATATCTCAGATAATGTGAATTTACCAGCACTTCAACACACATATGTGCCGCGGCATAGGTCTCCATTAATTATGATCTCACCTCATTCAATTCTTGTGGTTTGATGATCGTGATGTAAGAAGTTTGATTATCCCCCTCATCGTTCTCCACGTACCTAAACCTAATCATACGCACTTTTACGTTTTCAAACAAGTCAAGATACTATATATTTGCCCAGAAATAACTACTTGATGTAATCAAACAGATCAAACTCCAAGAAAGACCTCGCATACGACTCTGTCCTTTTCTAATCAATATGTGCATGTGTGCATTATAAAATCTCAAAAAAAAAAAAACATAATATAGTGGTGAACATGAAACAGATCTACATGTGGATATTATTCTAATATTTTTCCCATGTATAATATACATGAAAAAACTTGTCTAATTTCTTTTTGAGTGATCATGCTCCTTAAATTTATACACAGCAGGGATGTTTAATTTCTGATTTACATGTCAATGCCCAGGCGGCCGGGCAGGTTAGTCTTGTTTTGCGCGTATTTTCCCTGTAATTATCATCATGCTAAAATTACTTTTAGACCTGATGTGGTGATAATTAAACCTTATTTATTGTATTGATGGATAAGAACAATATAGAGATTAACTTCAAAAACGAATATGCGCTTATTCCAAAGCAAAATATGCGCCAAATATATATTCAGATTTAAAAATGATTCAGCAATATGTATACCCGAAAGCCTTCAAGTATTAGCTGGTCCAAAGTTATCAGAAAGCTCCAAATATTTTGCGTACGTATGGACATGGCCCTCTTGATCATGTAGTCTTTGACGCGTGGAATATGTATAATTCTTTGATCTTTTTTCGAAAGGAATTTTAATTTACTATTACAAGCGATTCAAATTAATAACCTCTCACCAAGCTTATGTTCAAATTACTATTAGGCGGATGGTTAAGAACAGTACGCGTACGAAGTCCTTTATTGAAGGAAGTACAAATGAGGAAAAGGGCAGGCAACAGTGAAAAGAAGAAAGGAACAGAAAAGGATACGTGTGAGTGTGTGTGAAGAGTGAGAATAGGAACGAAAGATGAGTAATGGTGGAGGAATCACTGGATGGAGCAAGAATCTGCAGGTTGTGGAGAATCATAAACGACAGTGTAACAAAGGCCAGAGGGAGGCTTAGAGCAGCAAGAGGGACATGAGAGCCAAGGAGGGCACTGACCGTGGCAGATGACAGAAGCACAGTGGCCACGGCACCTGTAGCCGCCGCATCTGGGGCAGGCCTTGCAGTCACCGTCGCACTTGTGGCTCTCGCACTTGGGACATGGCTTGCAACAGCCGTCGCACTTGGGGCTGCAGCACCTCACGCAAGGGTGAGCCGGCACCACACACACTCTGCAGATTTTGGGCTTGTCCTTGTCCTTGTCGTCGTCCTTTTTGGGCTTCACCTCTTCCACCGTAAGCACGGTCACGCTCCGGAACTTCTTCCTCAGCATCCTGCCCAAGCAAACCGTGTCCACATCTTCCCCCGTCACCACCACTCGATCTTTGCTGTCCCCTTCTATTGCCACCGAACTCACACCTGCATGTACGTACACAACTTTATGTATAACTCGTATTCATCCTTAATTGTCTATTCTTTTCTATGCATCCACATGACCGCGTTCGCGTGTGTGTACCTTTTATCATCGAAGCTATTTTCAGCGCCTTGTTCCTGCAACTCTCACACTCCATTCCTACCTTTATGGTTACTTTTTGCTGCACTCATTCCCCCATTTTCAACAATATTATTCAAGTGGCCTTCTTGATAAAACCTTGCGTATAAAAGTAAATTTCAAGAAACTGCTTGGCACGTAATCAATTATAAATAGACCTCACCTTCATGTTCTGAGTCGCTGATGGGAACGTTACTGATGAATTGGCAATACCAAGTCGTTCTTGTGTCTTGGCGCGCTTTCAGGCGTGTATATTGGCAATACCAAGTCGTTCTGAGGCGCTTTCAGGCGCTTTCGCTGATGGGAAATATATATAACGGAATGCTAGAGGACTTCTTTCTTGATGCATTATGCAGACTAAGAGACGGATGACATGTATATTATTAGTTCAGCTAAGGATTAAACAAGTTACGCTTACTCGTACGTCGGTTCTAATTAATTAAGTTATGCGCTCTAAAAAATAATTAATTTCACTCAACAAATCATTGCATATACATCATGAAAAGTAAAATCGCTCATGGCAGAGTATGGATATTAGATATTCTATTCGAGGGATATGCATTTACTATTCTCAATCCTACTGTTGAGTCAGTCATTGATTTGGGCACGTTAGAGTCTGAGGCATCGTCACGTACGTGCTTGTACGTAATTTTAGTGGATCGGTGCACACGTACGTAGGCGTCACTTTACTACTTTGTGATTTATTGTGCTGATGCCAGCTAAATTCGGTGTCATTTCATCACACGCATCACTGCTATATATACCCTCTGTAATTAACAGTCAAAGTAAACAATGGAAAACGGAAATGACTGAAATTGGATTGGAGTGGCAGGCATCGTTCTGTTTTGTTGAGATGCATGGGCCTACAGTACTATCGCCCACATATCGCCAATTTTACAAGACGCAGAGCAACATAAAACATGGCATCCACATAAGCATCCCTAAGTGTTGTGAACACATTCGTCGCCCATGGGCTTGTTCTGTTGATGAGCCTCTCATATGTTGCTGATCTCCTTCCAAACGTCTTCGCCATGCTTCCACACACCACCATCCCCTCAACCCCTCCACAAATAGATCCACCACTCTCTCTCTCTGTGAAGCAACCTAGCTCTTTGTGTGTGTGTGTGTGTGTGTGTGTGTGTGTGTGTGTGTGTAATGGTGATGGTAGTAATATTAATCAGCGCAGAAGTAAATAGATGGGTGGGAGATTGAATAAGAGTGCAGAAGCACAGTATGGGGAAGGCACGTGTAAGCACCTCACCACAACTTCATAACATGACAAAAACAGATGATTGGTGTTTAATTGTCGTGCATGCCAAAGGGCTGCTGCTTATATATATTTGGGAGTTGGATCGGTTGGATTGCCTTTAATTTCACTAATTTCCATTCATTATTATCACCTAATGTCTCGACCGGCCCTATTCACTTGTCCAAACTAACATCACTCACTCGCTTTGGTCTTGTTTCTTGACACTCCCAACCAGTGGCATAAATTGTCATCAACAATAGGGGGGCCACTATCACACGCTGCAGAGAGCTCTCAAGGTGGTTGTCCATGCCATTGTATTCATAGTGTCCTTAATTAGGATTTAATTGGAGAGTTAATGTTGATCATAGTTGAACATAAGGCACGCTATTCATGTTTATCATTTTCCTCTTAAACTATCTAAATTGATATTTAAGTAATAAGTAATATGTTTTTCTTTTATAGAAATTATTCAAGTAAAAAACCATCATTAATAGATAAGAGTGTTTTAGAGAAAAATGTAATATATATTCATTATAACTAACTAACTTAATTAAATTTCTTAATACAATCAAGATTATAAATTAAACTTAAAAGGACTGTGTATCGTAACCCACAAGATCCGGGTGCTGTCTCACCATCACGTCACCATCGGGCTGCATGGCCATAGACCAGTCCCATCCTTGCACTGTCCATCACCCAAATGGCTACTGTTTGGTTAGTAAAATTCAAGAGTTTAATTATGATTAAAAAGTCTCCATTAAAGAGTGCTAGATATCTAAAAGTTTTTTTATGGACAATTTAAAATTCTGAATTTACAAAGTAACAAGTTAACCCTAGTCATTAGTTACAGTTAAATTTGACCATTAAAGACATGTAATAATCCTACTTGGCACCCAATGTGCCATCTCATCATCACTGCTTTTTTTTTTTTTTTTTTTGCCAATTGAAAAAGTTCATTTCAGGGTTGAAAAACGGTAAACATAGATTGCCACTGCCTCTTCTATCTCAAGGTTAGGCTCTATAATTTCTTCCTACTACCACATCCAACCAACCTTTCTCTTTGTTTGACCTTCTCCCTCCCCATTCTGACTCCCACACCAGATTTTAAACCAATCATGGACATTGGAGAACTCTAAAATTTAATTTACACCAAGAATAAAATAATCGAAAGGATGAAGCGATCCAAAGAAAATTTTGCAAAATGATTGAGAAGAAGAACGAAGGAGAAGAGGCTTGGCTTGCATTTTTCAGCTGCTTAACTCTACCAACTGCAACCGCTGCTCTATGGTATGCCTCCAATGGCTTAAGATCAGGGCCAGAGCCACCACCGTCTTTCCCTTAACACATTGTCGGATCTCCTTCTAGTTATTACTTCACTTTTCTGTTGTTTTGATTCCGTCATGAAGCTTGCTTTGAAATGTGACCTAGATCTATGAGCATTTAGACAAGGAGCTTCTCTTCCGTAATTGTTGACAATGTTGGGGGAAGTGGAGCACTCATCATGTCGGCACCAAGACAGATCGTGGAAGGTGGGGGTGCAAATGAAAACATGAAGAGGTATTTTTGTCAAGCAAGAAAAGCAAGGGTCCCTGAGATGGCATATTAAGGGTATGTTTGGGAATAATTTTTTTAAGTGATTTTATACAATCTAAAGTAAGTATGTGAAAGAAGTTTTGTCTCGACTTACGTAAAAGTGCTTTTTAAGTATTTGCCAAATAAACCCTAAGTGTCACATGGGACTGCTACGTGTTTTTAATGGTTACTCTTAACTGTAACTAATGGTCAAGGCAAGGTTTTTACATTATAGTAACTTCCGAGGTAAAATTGTCCCTTGGAAAATTTTCGGATATCAGCGTTCTTCGATAGAAACTCTGGGACAAATTTATACCTTAACCTTTGATTATATCCATCCCCATCCCTCCGTGTGGTGCAAATTCATAATGGCCAGACGTATATGAAGACAATTAACATCATAACTATTGTTTTGGCTATTGAACTAATAAAGCAACGTCAAGTTTTGTTTTGAGTCGCAGTTGGTCACTTGGCCTGTGTAATGGCGAAGCTGAAAGTTGACACAAATACCATTAGCGTTGCCATTCAGAGGGAAGCCGTCTATACTCTATAAAAGCAAGGACCACGTCACCAACAATAGACTCGCAATCGCAGGCACGTATTGGCATTATTCCATGGGGCGAAAGAAGCCCAAAATCAAAGGGAGGGCCCATCACTATTCCAATGCACTCTCCACATTATACCCTCCTCCACCACACTACTACTTTATTACCAATGAGAATTTGGATTTAGTATAAAGTACTAGTCTTCATCATGAAAAACTAAAGTTCAAAATCCCATTGAAAAATGTTCTACATTTGGTGTCCATAGTTTCTTGAACGAATTGTTTTTAACAAAAGGATATTTACGTTTTAGTAAAAAAAAAAAAGACATTATGACTTTATTAAATGTTCTCATTCATCGCTTCTCTTTTATTTATTATTGATGAGATTGCCTACCCTTTTTTTGTTTTTGAATTTTTGTGCATCAATTCAAGAATAGAGGCTAACTATTTTTGAAAAAAAATAAGGGAGAATTGGGGATAAGTTTCCCATTGAAAAATTAATTGTAGAATGGAATCTTCCACACATATGCAACCAAACTTCCACATGTACAACTGAACATGTTTAAGTAATATTTATGAATGATTATATGGATGATAATATGATTCTCAAGGATAATATTCCAAGTTTTCTAAAATACTTCTAATTATTAATTAAAACAAATAAAATAAAAAAAATAATCTAAAATTTGTTCTAAAATACCTACTTGGGCTTGAATACTTATTTAAGTATCTAGCTCAAAGAAATACATCAAATAAACAAGCTAAACAAATGACTCAACAACTTGAATCTTTAATAAACTTCTAGTAATGCAATTTTAAAGCCATTTAATCATTTGGAAGCTCTCGCATTTCTCCCCAGATGGATAGAATTGTTGGGTTTTTCTCTACATTTTTTATTTGGGCTTCCATCTCAAATACTTCTATTATCAACATTTGTAAAGCATGCTTCATTCTTTTGCTTATTGAACGTGTTATCAGACTTCTAATGTCTAATAAAAGATCGTGAGCTCTAAATATAGGATATGAAATGGGTCATTGATTCATAACACAAAGTTTAATAATCTATTTCATAGACGTAGATTTATGTCTTGAAAACAATTATTTGTGATTAATAAAACTCTTCATACCCTAAATGTGATGTTATCATCATTAAACTCATATGGAGTCAACTCTGTTCTGTTAAGAAGTAACGATCATGGGCATTTGATTAGTGCCACTAGCAATTTAGCCAAAGGACGATCTCTCTCTCTCGCCTTTTCCCGTGTTCATAGGGGACAGTGGGGACGTCCTTTTGCCTTGCTCAATTTCCCTCCTTCCTTTGGTTTTTTTTTTTAAAAGCAATAGTCGCACTCTGAATTTAAATAACATTAGGTCTCATAAAACAGTACTTTGTCCTATATTTGAGCACCGTCTGCGATAGACAAATTAAACTACGCATGTTCACTCTACAGTTTATACATTAAATAAACAAAGTTTTCAAGGCCAGAACAAAGATTGAACATTTTTGTTCTCTTTAGTTAGATGACACATCGAGCAAGGAGAACTTTTAAAAACAAAAATAGCAAAAGAACGACTCATCAACTTTTGAATCTCGGATATAATCTTCACTGTGTCACCTGATATTTTGTTTTCTTCTTCTAGTTTGAATCCACGGGGCCAAGAGGTTCACACAAGGGAACTAGCATGGGCGACGCAATAATCTTGTCGGAACCCTAGAGCTTCCTAGTGATGTGATGTGAACTTTGCAAAGATAATGCAGCAAATCTGTCTGCATAAGAAAACGTTAGCCCTGGAAATCTATTGCAACAACATCGAATGTATTATTATTTGTTTGGCATGAAAAAGGAATCTACCGACATGTATGCATCACGCCCAAGAAGCTAAATGGATGTGGTTTAAGATCTAGACGATGCAATCAATACACGCACGTGCGTACCTAATATTTTGTAATACTGGTGGTATTGGGAGAGTTCGAGGGAATCGAGGCTTAGCCATTTAATTCGCGAGAAAAGGACTGATTCAAGGGGGCCTTTGTTTGTTGTAGTTTATTACAGAGAGACATCAGACAATGACTTGCATTCAAATTCAATGTAAGAGCCACAATTCGCAGATTTTCATATGCAGTTGTGTCTGCTTTTAGCCTTAATTGTCTCTCTCACAAAATTCTTAAAAATCCAAAAGGCTTTTTGCCCTGTCAGTCATCAATGACTGCTCTCTGTGATGGTTGTCTCTAACGCTTACCGAGTTCTAGAAGTTCGCAACTTTATTAGTGCACTCATATTTCTGTGAGCGGTTAATCTCTGCGTCTATGGCAACTATCATCGCTCACCTCTCACCCCTTTCCAAGTTCTCAACTTCACCGCCATTACCTTCTCTGCCATCTACTGTGCTCACTCTGCATCCCAGGAACCCTGCGATCTTCTGCTGCTTATCCTTAAAACAACCTCACGATGAAACGGGCACCGCCGAGAACGACAATCCTCGTGTGGTCTTTGTCGCGGGCAGCTCCGGCGGCCACGTTTATCCCGCAGTCGCCATTGCTGAGGAGCTCAAAATCGCGAACCCCTCTTGTAAAATCCTCTTTATTGGTGCCCCTAACAGCATGGAAAGCATTGTAGTTCCATCTGCCGGTTACAATTTCGCATCTGTTCCTTCAGTCAGATTAGCTAGCCCTTTGATTGCCCCCCAAAACCTCTTTCTCCCTTGTTACTTGGTCAAATCTTTGGTTCAATGCTCTCGAAAATTGAGAGATTTTAAACCACATGTCGTTGTTGGGACAGGTGGGCATGTTTCTTTTCCAGTCTGTCTCTCTGCTAAGCTTAAAGGCATAAAGCTTGTTATCCAAGAACAGAATTTGGTGCCGTGTACAGAGAATTCGATTCTTTCTTTACTTGCTGATGTGATATTTGTTGCCTTTAACTCCACTATTGATAGCTTCCCGAGAAGCAAGTGCGTGGTATGTGGGAACCCGGTGAGATTGTCGTTGAGGAAACATGTTTCCAAGGCAGCCGCGAGGTCACATTTTTTTCCAGGTCCTGAGAACGCAGGAGACTCTAAAGCAAAGGTTCTATTAGTTCTCGGTGGATCTTTTGGTGCTAGTGCAATTAATATTGCAATGCTCAATCTGTATTACCAGATGCTGAGAAGAAACAATAGCTTGTACATCATATGGCAAACAGGCATTGAAGCTTACGATGAAATGGACAGCCTAGTTAAAAGTCATCCACGTTTATATCTCAAACCGTAAGTGTATTTCAATTCCATGAATTTTCTTCATGTTTATGGGCCTGCAAGTGTCGAATGGAAATCATGCGAAAGACCTTTCCTGTTGAAGGTTCATGCCTCGTTTGGATTTCGCATATGCAGCTGCGGACCTTATTGTCTCTAGAGCAGGGGCATTAACTTGCTATGAAATCTTGGCGACAGGAAACCCTTCTATCCTGGTAGCTACAATAACTTTTTCCCCCTTTCCCACTTCCTCACTTCCTCTCTCTCTCTTTTTCAGCCAGTCATTGTTGCCTGTATTTGATTCAGTAGATGATCCCATCACTTTCTTTTTTGGTTGGATCTGATGGTTGGACAAAAGGAAATGGTGACCTTATTTTCTATTATTGTTGTAGATACCATCACCAGATGTTTCTGAGGGGCATCAGTTCAAAAATGCTTCCTTGATGGCAGACTTAACTGGGGCAACAGTTATAACAGAGGATGAACTTGATTCAAGCACACTAGCAATTGCGATTGAACAGATTTTAAGTATTTTTTCTTCACTGGCCAACTCTTATTTTTATTAGTTTTTTCAATCTCTGGTTTTGAAGTCCTAAGAATATTTACGAATGATGTTGTGTTTGAACAAAGAAACCGTAAGTTATAACATCCACTGTAATTAGGAATGTTATCAGAGTCTGTTTACAATGGCTTTCAGAAAAAGCAAGCATGCTCTTATGCTTTAAAGTATTGATGACTGATGACCCGTGTGCTGAGACCAAGTGTTGGAAAAAATAATGGAGGAAATACATCTTGATTACCTGTAGCACTTTTCCTTATGCCCTCAGTCAACTATATATTATTTACCATTCATGTCCTGCTTCAATAGGATCTCCTTGCCTGAACTTTTCTTCTTGAATATTTCACTCCAAATTTTAGTTGATTAAGAGTGATGCACGGTTGTCATATTCTGGATTCTTTTTCACTCTACCAAGCATGTGCTAGTTACTCTGTTCAAGATGGTCAGTGTTGAAATTAAAAACTAGTTTCTCTAATTGTGCAACTAATTCAATGTGTCTTGAAGTAAGGTGTTTCTCCTTTTCTCCGCTGCCTGTACCTTATTTTCATGACGGTGGACAGGGGATGAGGGGAGGATGAAAGAAATGTCTGAGAGGGCTCTGAAGGCTGCAAATCCTAATGCCTCCACTGAGATCGCCAAACACATTCTTTCTCTCGTGAATCTTTCAAAAAAAGAATAAGACACGACAGCAAATTTGGCTCTGGGCTTGTTGGTCCAAGTGCTTCCCTGCCCAACAATGAACGCAAGTCCCAGGTTTGTTCACATGGGACAAGATAATCACTGAAACCCGCCACATAACTCTGGTCCTGGCGCTGCTCCAGAACTGGACGGCTTAAATTGCTTGCAGAGGTATGAGGCTTAAAAAGAAAGCGGTGCTCATCTTCTATGGAGAAGACGGTGACACCCAGATAGAGTTACAGAACTAGAAGGTTTCCGTAAGTTGTAATCCGCACGCAGCATATTCCTCTAGACAGGGACAGCAGCTGAGGTCATGGTTTTCAGTATATATATAAACTTGTAATTTTGCTTAGGTAAAGACTAATACATGAATATGTACTTTGAGAGATTCTTCTGCTCCTCCCGAAAAAGGAAGTGCGTGTTTTGATTTGTAAGGCTTGAATAACTAATGTGATGCCATTCCTATTTGTAGAATCATTCATCACATGAGACATCGGATGGTGAGGAACAACAACCCATTGATGCGGTTGTTTCCGGTGGGATTGATTTTTAACATTCAATAGGGGATCCTCACTGGTTTCGGAGGCTTCTCTCTGACGCTGTGATGCATAAAGTTCTTGATTGACCTTTTTCCTTGACGGAATTAACCCACACAAACGCAATATCATAATTCCTCGTTTTCGGTTCAATCGAGCCGCTAGCTTTTGGACCGACTCTTCATGAGTAGCCTGTTAAACCACTTATTATACTTTCTATGTGATCCAGCTGTTAGTTTGTCTAAAAAGCTGACATGGCCCGACCCAAAATGAAGCAAGCGGAATACTGCAAACAATCCCCTTCTGTCTAATTGAATTGAATGAACCAAGGAACAAGATGATTCAATTGCCAAACCCCACCAAGATAACAATTCACGACCCAATGAAGGAAACTCAATCGCCACCGATTATAGATAGTGCGTTCTCCCCGCATGGAATGGAATGAAAATTAACGACCAGAAAAAAATATAACAAATCAAATTCTAGCTTATACTGCATACGAAATACTATACAGAGGAATCACGCGTCCAACAGCGCCAAAAAAATTTTTTTTAAAAACCCAAAAAAAAAAAAAAATCAGGATTAGGCCACGGAGTGACGACTCACGACTTCTTGCTTACAGACTGGGCAGCAATTCTTCTGGGCAAGCCATTGCCTTAAACACTGGAAGTGATAGCCGTGCTCACAACTAAGCCTTCCCACCTCATCATCGGCTTCATATTCTTCCTGTACACGGCCACCAATATGCATTCAATATCAAAGCTTTGGTCCGTTCATAACAGTAGAGCAACATGACTAACTATTAATTCGGCAACTTAATTCTAATAAGCTCACCTGACAGATACTGCACTTGTTGTCGACTTGACGTTTTGAAGTCTCGTTAAACATGGAAAGCTTACATTTCCTAATGTAACGTCCCATCTCATCTTCTTTAAGCCCAGTGTTCACATGTCCAATTCTCTCGCCAAGCTCCAGTAATTGCTGTCACCCAAAAAAAAAAAAAGTAGATTTTGACATGCATGGAGTGCATATATATATATATATATAAATTGTCAAGAGGAAATATCTGACAGGAAAAGGAAGTTCACCTCATAAGACATGTTATCAACATCAAGTCTCCAGTCTCTAAAGTGGTCGCGGGAATTCAATCTTGCCCCCATTAGTAGATTTCCTTGAAGCAGCATCATCTTCATTGCCCAGCAGTAACCACATAATCAAAGACAGACAACTCGAGGTTTGATAAGTTATGAACTTAAGTGTGACGCAACTATATTTTTGTTTGTTTTCATAGTTATATCTTAATTCATGAATTCCTCTAAAAAAAAGCCCCCGATGCATATTGATCTACAACTGGGACAGGAAAGGACGCAAAATAATAATCCTAGGCACTTACTAATAGTTCTTCTAATTCTTGGCATTTTTATCTACAGATTTAATTCAGGTTAGTGGATAGCCCTCAGTCATGGCAGAATATCTCCCATGCTCAAAGTTAATAAAATGACGGGAAAGCAGAGTGATCATTGTCCACAACGATCAAAAGGTAAAGAATGGAAGAGAGGGAACCAACCCCAGAAAAGTTACGAGAGGAGGGACGTGGAAGTGGAACATGGCGGTAGGATCCAGCAGTAGCAGAAGACTCAGGGCGACTCGTGAATCGCTGCCAATATAACGATGACAGAGCCCCGTCAGGCACCAGTGCACAAAAATAACAGCAACGCAAAATGATAGATAGTATATCAAACAAAATCCGTTAGCTATATAATAATTACTTGTATATAAGAGAGTGGCTTTATCCACTTCAACTACTAGATTAATTGCGCTACTAATCCAGAACCAGGTTTTCCGTGTGCGCCTAGGTTATGATATACGTGCACGCATTAGGGTTTAAGGAGAGGTCTGCATATACATGATTAAACCCCCCATAACTATTCAGAGGTTCACAGAATTTTTAATTAGAAAACTTATTTCAAGAGTATAAAAACATGCATTTTTTTTTTTAAAAAAAAAAACTGATTTTGAAATTGATAGATCAGGCAGGTGGCCCATGAAGTTGAAGAATGACATTCAATTTTGTCGTCTTTGGGCCTTGTTGGTAAAAGGCAAAATTAAACATGAAAGATCAGTCCCTCAACGTTTGCTGTATTGCAGCAAACTTCCAAAATCAAGAAAGAAAACCATGCCTGAGTGTAAGCGTGATGACTGCACAAGATGAAACTTACCCGATGCAAGATTAAACAAACAAGATAAAAAATGAAATTTCCATATAACCACCATATTGAACGAAGGAAAATTCCAAAATCGGATAAAAAAAAGATTTACAGCTAACTTGATCAAAGATTAAAGGAGGAAGATGGATAAATACGTCACAATACCTCTTCGTGGCTGTGGGTCATCCTCTCCGAATCAGTCTTCCCCCTGGTAGGGCCATTCTTCCTGGCGATAACGCAATCCGAAGGGGCAGCAACATCGGCCGTAAACCCAATTCCAGGGCCACACCAAACATCTTGAAAATCGACACAACCGACGGAACCGGGATTCGAAACATCAAGAACGCCTTGACGTCTCATACTGTTGCCGGCACCATTCCTCTTGTGCTTCTTCTTCCTGGCTCTGGTGTGTTGCCAGTCAGCCGATGTCCGAATGACCGCCGGAAGAGACACCTGGCGCGAGGCGGCCGCAGTACATCCGAATCCTCCGAAGGTTGCGGCGGAGAAACTTGTCTTCTTCTTGTGGGTGCTGAGGGTGGGCTGTGCGGGTTCAGCGGAAGGGTCGTGGGGCGAAGCAGAGAGGATAGAGGAAATGGTGGGTTTGAAGCGAAAGGAATGGGGCAGGGAAGGGGTTTGGGGGTTGGGATCTGGTTGGGAGATGAGATGTGCTAATTGGGTACTGGGCCTTGTGCATTTAATGTGGTGCGGTTCAGAAGCCTCTGCTGCATGAGGCATGATGGTTCAGAGAGAGAATTAGAAGATGAGAAGAGGGAATGCAGAGAACGCGGGAAGAGAAGAGAAGTGGCACATAAATACGAAACAGCAGTAGCAGTTTGAAAAGAAAGGTGGTGGACCGGTGGCGATGCTTTATGGTTTGGGGTGACAAGGTGGGCTCGGCCTGGGCTTGTTGCGGGAATGGCACTCCATGGAATCGCCCTCTGCAACCGCAGAGAGAAAAGAAAAGACGGAAATGGATTCGCTCGGATGGGAAACAAGAAGCAGGCAGAGGGGCGTCATATTAAAGGGAGACTGCGGAACGTCAGATTTTTGGGCGTGGGGTCCCACCACCAGCTCTCGCATAAAGAGGATAAGTGCAGGGGGATTACGCTACACTCGCCCGCAGCGGACACCATCACTTTGCCTCAGGAGTGTCTCTGCCTCGATGGTTTACAAAAGCATCTCACCCAAGAGCCAGAAGCTCGGTTACGTGGGAACTCCCGCGAGAGTGATGGGAAGGAGAAAAACCTTAATTTTGAAAGTGATTTTACAGAATTTGAAATAAGTATTTGAGAGAATTTTGTCTCTATTTGCATGAAATTGATTTTAAAAATTGGTTAACAAACAAGCTCTAAATGTGATTTCTTGATTAACTCCGGGCTTTACAGCACTGTTCCACTGTTGCATGATATGATTATCTTTATTCCATGCGGGCGTTACGTATTGCCCGCGCCATATCTTATGAAGTGAAGGACCATTAGGGGGTTATTATTTGATCTTCGGTACTCAGCTGCAATACCGAAAATGAAAGCCACACGGGCAGTGCCTCAACGGTAACAAAAAGAATCCTTCAACAGTGGTCTATCTCATAGGTTTATTAGGTACATACAAATCTGCAGTTTGCATGCTCAACGTGTTATCTAAGTTCTTATCCCGAAGCTTAAAAAATTCTTAGCAGCAGTCTTCTATTCATAAACTGTGACGACCAAGATTTGAGTGATGTCCAATTATTTCATTTTATTGAGGAGCAGCATGTGGTTGCCCATTGACTTGGTTGACATTGTAGTCTTCACATGCTTGGGCCACTTGCCCATTCCAGCATCCATCAGATTTCCAGGTTCCGCCTATCAATTTCTGTGCACTCTCCTGCCTCAATCCTGGGGGAAAACACAAAAATAAAAGGATAAAATACTTTATCAATTCCCATAAGTACGGATGGAAAAAAGTAAAAGCTAAGTAAATTTTAAAAATTACTTTTTCTCTATTAACGTCACACTATTTTAAATGTTAACTACTTTTACAATTTAATTAAGCAATAATTGTATTTTAGAATTTCGATCGGCACATATATTCGGGATGATTTTCTAGTTTGTTTAGATTAGCATTTAAAAAACAATTATAGTTACATGTAATCTGAGATAACTATCTAAAAAAATTTTATTTTAACTCATGTAAAATTAATTCTAAAAGTGATTTTCGGAAGTTAACAAAAGAAAACCAATACCAGCGAGAGGGAGAGATAAAGTGTATAGTAAGAATAATTTAATAACAACACTTCACCTGTTAATTTTCTTTGCATTAATTCTTGTGCCAAAACCATGTTCAGACTCTGCTAAGCTATTAAAGGAGCTGAGAATAATTGTCGAATTCATCCCCTATCCTTGTAAATAGACGAACGATTATGTTGAAAGCAGCTCCACTGAGAGCGCTGCATGATTTTATTTTATTGGAAGACTCTGAATCAGTGCTTGGATTGGAAGCCACCCGATCCAAGTCGCAATCCACAAGTAACCTAATGTCGGCTCTTGATTGCAGATGCCAGAGAGCCCTCAACATTCAACAAGACGGTAACACAGCACTCCCAGCCTATTCTGGATTTGTTGATTTAAGTTCATAATTCTGTCACTCCAAAGTTTCCTCATTAAAAATCTGCCTTTAGCTCCACTGTCTGGTTTTGCTCTCTTGGTCCTGTGAAAAACAGAGATACAAGTGGAGCCTTGCTTGCTTCGCGTTCTGTCAATTCCCAACTTGATTTGTCTTTTGCACTTTTTGGAACGTGGAAAAGCATATTCGCCTTGTTTTGCAGTTATAGATAGGATTCCTTTATGATAAAATAATGGGAGAGAAGAAGCTTAAAACCATAATCTTGTTCGCTAAAATTTTGGTTCCCAGTGATCTGAACCTGCATAAAAAGCTCCTCTAGAAGGATTCCTTTGCAAACGTTCACAGAATCAAAGGTTGCACGCCATCGTAATTCCCAGCAGATATTGCAAGTGCTTCACCCTATCTGCAGGAATCAACTGGTTGGATGTGTCCCATATTGACAAATGGAAAGCAGAGTGGTGCTTGGAGACAAAGAAAGTGCAAAATCCCACGGTAGAAGGCATGATTCTGGGAAAGCAAGGGCTTATGATTTGCTGTCTCCTGAGCAGGAAGGACCCAAATGCAAAGAAAAAATGATTGAATTCATGTGTAGTTGCTGTTTGCTGTGCGTATGTTGCCCTCTATCTGTTGTCTGCTGCATCAAGATTCCTTGCAAAATCTGTCATCAAGCGTTGAGGCGAGCGTGGCGCTGGGGTTGCAATAGATCAAGACTTGGGAGTTCTGCAGATTATTCTTCGTTTTCCGACATTGATTCTGATGTTGCATTTGGAAAGGTTAAGTCTGGTGTTTGCAAAGATTGAAGAACTGGCATATTTATTTTCGTATCACTAGTTTCCCGCAGCTGCGTCGAACTCGAATTCAGAACCATCCGTTCACAAGGCGTGTTAATGTTACGGAATATCTGATATCATATCAGAAATATGCACCATGCTCATGTGATCTGGCATTAATTGTACAAGTTTTGGTCTTGGCCTTGGTTGATTGTTTGGAAGAAGGCGTTTTAAGCATAAATAACTTTTAGGCAAACACAGCTATTGCTCGGAAATCAGATGCAGATTCATGTGAGAAAGAACCTGAGATTCTTGACTATTTAGATAGTCTGTTGTTTGTTTTTCGATTGTAAACTGAAAAAGAGCAATGCTCAGAATTTTTTTTTATTTTTTGGGTAAATATATGCAATAGACAATAGTTCCCCTCATCTTCCCGAATAGAGCAGAAATACGACCGATATCCAGTCTCCACCAAGTCATTTAAAGCTGCTGAATTAAAAGGCACGGGTTATGTTTGCAATTCCTATCAAAAGTGATACATTCAAGAACATTTTATTACAAACCCAATAATAAGAAATGGGCAATTGGGTGTGAAACTTGTGACAGAATGTGACAAAGGTCATGGAATCTCATACGATGAACAGAATATTCTTTTGGCTGTTCAAGCTTGGTTACCCTAAAAAGAGAAAGGAAGACTTGCTGCATAATATAAAGTCTATACGATAGGACAATCCAAAGTGACGTGAAGGAGCAGCAAAAGGAAGCTAACTTGAGATCAAAACGTTCAATTACAAGTCTCGAACGATATATAACTCAAAACCACATGGTTTCAGGGGGAACAAGTAAAGTAATCAGCCGTAACTTGAGAATAGCGATCACGTAAGAGGTTGGTGCCTGGTATTAGCAAGGGGGAAGGACTAAGAGGGCGGGTCATGCACCATGTAACATCCCTCCTTTATATATATTGTCCCGTTGCAAATAGAGTAGGGTTTTATTTCTCTGGATTTCTACAATAATCCAGAACATGCATCTATAAGGGAAATGTATCTATACCCTTATAAGGCGTTCTTTGTTCCCCTTTCCAATCGACGTGGGACTTCACATTCACCCCCTATAGGGACCCAGCGTCCTCGCTGGCACAACGACTCGAGGCCTGGCTCTGATATCATTTGTAACATCCCCAAACCCTTTTTTATAGATATTATCTTTGTTGTAAATAGAGCAGGGTTTTGTTTCCCTGAGTTTCTATAATAACCCAGAAAACGTGTCTACAAGGAGAAAGTATCTATATCTTTTTAAGGCATGCTTCATTCCCCTCCCCAATTAACGTAGGATTTCACGCAACACAAGGTGGCACACCCCGGCTTCATAAGTTTCTGAATCAGCTACAGAAGTTCTCTTTGGAGGCATCATCTGCGTAAGACCAGATTATAGATGACAGAGAGGACAGAGTGACTAATAGTTACATTCCCAAGAAAACAAAAATTGTTGGCGTCCAAATTGCTCACCTCTCTCCATCCTCTAACCATCTCCTAGCCTCGCTCCTTTTCGCTTGAGCAACCCACATCCCAGAGCTATAACTTTATATGATCTCAAGTAAATCCTCTGCAGCCGATTACCTTTTCGCTTTGAAGTATGTTAAAAAAAACAGAGGACGTACAGCTTATCTATAAATATTCAAGAGATTCAATAACAAAAATTCAATCTTTTAAAAGGTTAAACTCTATGTATGACGATCTTTTCGCTAATCTCTAGTTGACAGGGTGATAAAAGAGTTTTGGCAGAAAAATTTCATTGGAGAAAAGATATGTATGATTGTCATGTGAGTAGAGTCCATACTCAATATCTTTCTTCCCGAGCTCCTGTCCCAGGGATTGGTTGGTATATAGGGATAACATCTATAAAAGCACAATCTATGACTATTGGGAGCTAACATGACCTGCAGTGTGTCAATTTTGGTGCGGTGGAGTCTCTGGTTCCAAGGACGAATCTGGTGAGACCGGTGAACTATTCTAGTGGCATTCATGTTTCAATTGAACCATAGAAACTAAAGCAACTTTTGCTGCTATGGGTAGCCTCCAACTAGTAGTATAAAAAATTACAATTATTTGAATTGTTGGGCGGCTGCTTCTTCCCAGCTTAAGATTAAAAGCAAAGTTAAACACCACTGCTGGGGACTCCACTTACTCTGTAAAAAGAGTCGCCACTTGTATGGCCTTTCTGAAAAATTCATACTAGAGTGTTATCGTTCTTGATTAATAAAATGATTTATTTTATTTTGTTCCATATGTGACTTCGACTTTGCTGTTCAGCATCACAGAGCAACACCTCTAGTTTCCGTATCCATATGGATTTTCTTAGTGATACCCCATTATTGGCTCAGACAAATATGAAGGGCTTTTCTTCTGATCTGAAATATCTGTCTCATGTCAAGCGTGATGTGTCAGCCTCATCCGTCATCAATTACGTGTTCCTCTAGTCAATGCAGGTTTATTCATCTCTCCCACAAAGCAAAATATCCAAATCAAATCTACACCTAAGAATTGCATTAGACATTAAAATTGATGTTCTGAAAATGTGTGTGTATATACACAGCAATGCAGTTGTCTTACGTGTACATTGACCACCATATATATTATTCACAATATAACTTTGACACACCCCGCAAATGATTCATCATTTTGCAGCTAGTTTATCTGTTTTTCTTTTCCTTCACTGGTCCTCTGGGAATTTTGTTGAGATATTTCTTTTCAAACTTTACATATTTTTTCCACAGGTCTAGGATGACATCTCCAACAAGATTGTCAATCTCTTGCTCATATCGCTCGTACAGAAAAGGCAGTGTTTGCAGGCACAGACAACCTTGTATTCACCCAACCGCCAAAAAAATGAAGGAAAGTTATTACGTGGTACATTTACTTTTTCAATATAAAATCATGCACATAGAGAAACCTAACAGTGGAGAAGTTGGTACCGATGTAAAGAAGATTGACGAATTTGAAGTAGGTTCCAATCACCGATAAGATATAGAGGGAAACAATGATCTGAAAAATGAAAATCATGGGAAGTAAAATCTTAATTTGGTTCAGTTACTGGTGGAGAGCTAAAGTTTAAAGGAGGCAAATCGTAGGTGATGGCGATACCAGGAAAAAACGTGGTAGGTCTTTTCCATAAGAAATGTAAACGAGTGTCTGAATAAACTGATTAAATCTTCTGTGGACGATGGAAGCGAGGTTTTGGAAGAGAGAATCCTGTAAAACAATATCTGGGATCTGGGGGCCACTCCTAAAGATGAAATAAATGTTAGGCAAAATGCGGGATGTGTAGGAAGAGATCATTTACAAGTAAGCATGATACATATAAAGTAAAATAGGTACCATTTTACGATATCAGCAAGTGTGGCCCAAATAAAGAGCAGAAGCATTGTGGTTATGGAAATGTGACAGAGGAGGGTGACGAAATTGTATTCAACAACCTCGAATAGAAACCATATGGCTGTCACTCCAAGCAATAAAGCAGCCGACACATTCTTGTTCCTCCATAACAACACATCTGCCACTGCATTTGGAACTCCCATTTTATCAGAATACTCAATCAAAACTCCAGATTATAGATGAAAATGGTACCTTTTCCTCCTCCTAGAACTTCGTGTAGAGGCCTTTCATGCTGAAAGAGTTTTGCTCGTAATGTGTTTATCTCATTGTCGGAATCAGATGCATTATTGTGCGCCATGGTTTATCTTGAATCGATATTGTGATCTTTTGGTTCTGTCACACGCGTTTGTGTGTGAGTGTATGCATGTATGTATTTATCCTGCTTTCAAAGAGAAGAGGGGATTCTTATCCTCTGCTGAATACTAAAGTAAGGAATGACTTGGAGCTTGGCTTGAAGATCGCTTAGCACACCCGCCACCAATCTCTCTCTGGATGACTCCTCATTCCTCTTCCATTTGTACCAACCATTTCCATCAATAAACAACACATTTATTCACTCCACATCAATTAGTGATTGAGCATTTCAGTGGTTCTGAATCTGATACTTGCGATTTTTTCTTTTCAATTTAGTCGCCTTAAGCATAAACATATATTTTTTTGATTTAATTCTTAAATAATATAAAAATTATTAATAACTAGCTTGCTATCTCTGCAAAACATTGCATGAGTTTAAAAAATTAAAAATAATTACGTACTCATGAAATTACACTACAAAGCAACAAAACAGATGTGCAATGTAAACTAAATATTTCAAATCATAATACTGCTAACAAGTCAAATTAATCAAATCGTCTTCTTACTAAAATTAGTTAACAGCAGAAGTAGATGATCCTTCATATATCATGTTCAACTTGATAAAAGAAGGTGATTAATTTTATCGATGAAGAATTGAAGCAAAAAAGTTGTTTTTGGTGAGGGATTAAATTGAAATCATTTAAGCTATTTGACTAGTGTTTGAACCTTGGGCTTCATCAGAAAGCACGATCAAGATTGATGATTCCGCTTCCCAGGATGAGATTTTAAAGCAGAAACCCGAATTGACATATTCCCCAATTTGAGAACATACCCAAGTGGAATCATCAACAATAAATGTAACATATAATAGGCCTTTGATGATGCACAAGTTGTGGGAATTATCTGTTAAAGGTTAGAATTTCAACTATTTTCATCGATTATTGAATCAAGAAAAGCATAAATAAAAGAAGGAAAGTTGGCTTGAGAGATAAGAGACTTAAAATAATGTGTTACTTGCAGAATATTCATTCCTCTCCATTTTTCAGAAAAGAAAAACACCCTTCTGTTTCGTGCAGACTGATTGAGAAATTAGAACCATGCTCTCTTAATTATTACTTGGCTCTCTCTGCACACCTCCTACACATTTCCTCAACATCAGAACCAACATGCCATTGCTATCTCTGAAACTAACAATAAAGAGGCAATTGGACGAATGAGAAATGAAGAGAGAAAAGAGATGAATGTTGTGAAAAAGGAAAAGTTGGGTTCTTGACTGTGCAGACTGATATGTGAGCTGATGATTGTGCAGCACGGTCCGTGACAAAATGGACAGATGTGAGCAATGATAAATCATTAATGATCAATTGAGCATGAAGACCAAAAGTTGGAGAGGTACTATTATTTGAAGGCCCCACACACTGCAGCTGCAGCTGCATGCATGATGACGACCACTTTAAGTTTGACTTAGAATAAAACCAAATTGATGCAGTAAATTAAAAAAATAATGATGATGTGTGCGAATTCACGCTGATTCTATCTCTTTTACTTTTATGAAACCAATTATTGTGCAAGTAAGTGGATGATCCTTGTTGTTGTTTGACGTGCTTAAAGTATAGTACCCTTTCTTTTAAAACTAAGCTGTGATATGTTCCAGTTATGCGTTTCCAGATATCAAAGTTTAAGAAACTTGACATTTACACACAAATGGATTGCATAACTGTGCTCTAGCATGTATTTTCTTTTCCATCATCAAGTGGGGAAAAGAGGAAGAAATGAAGAAGAAACTTTGTCTCTGTTAACTGGTGTGAGATTTGCTTTGTCTTCATCTGAGACAGGTGGTCAATGACAAAATGCTGCAAATCTGAACAAATACTAAACTTTCAAAGACCAGGCGCCGCATTGGATGCGACAAAGTCTCCTTTTTTTGTAGTTTTCCTTTAGATAATAAAAATTTATCCATCCTTCTTTTTCTAAAGGCATCTTGAAGTGATAAGATGACAGCATTTTTACCACACTACTTTGTTAGAGTTCTGAAACATGCCTTGAAGGGAAAATCAGAGAATTGTCTTAACTCTTAACTAGCTTGCTACGAAGAAATAATTTTGCATGGCTACTAATCATACAATGTTCTTCATTTATCCAAACCTCAAATTGTATAGTGCTACCTCATGAGGACTGGTGATTATTAGATGGATCTACAAGTCATAAGTTTCTCATTGCCTGTTATCTTAATCCTAAGAGAACATGTGGTGTTATAATAACAACCATAATTGATGGGTGTAAACAGATAATCACATCAACATCACCGAAAGGTACCACCGTAGCGCAGAGATTGCTGGGTGGGTCTCCATCCCTGCATGCACAGGAACAGAGAAAACAATAGGGAAAATAAATGGGAAAAGTTTTCTTTATCTCATGTGATTGATTATACATGTGATCATGCTGTTAATAAAGATGTGAAAAAGGGGCCCACTAGTAAGACCGGTAAATATTTTTGTGAGTTTTAAATTCCATCTCTCTAGCTCCTTAATTCAGGATACACCTCAGTGCCAAGACCATAAGATTCAGAATCATGATGCTAGAAATAAATTCTGATGGTTAAATTTACTGGCAAACTTCACCATCCGGAGAAGATAAACTGAAACAAACAAGAAATTGAACAGCTACATTATTTTTTTGCGCTTCTTGCTACTGATATTTCGTAGCTGCTTCGGTTGGAAAGTTGATTTTCATTTTTGCTTTTATAAAAACTACGAGAAAAAATGGAAATCATCGTAGCAAATGAAACAGATTTGGCTTCAGCAATGCTATCTGATCTCTTACAATTGGTTTGACCTCGAAGCTCCACCGAAAGCTGAGATATCATGCTCCTAGGTTCTGACTTTTGAGGCACTAACACTTTTGAAAATCTCTAAAACTATATCTCATAAAATTAGATTTATATACATTATACATATATATTGGTTATGGTACTTACTTTTCTCCCCCACATCTTTGAACTTGAAACTGAGAAAGCAGTAAAAGAAAACTTGGAAAATAATCAGATACTCTTTAGTTGCATATTCAAGAAAGTAATCTAGTGTAGAGAAAGGACGACAAAGAAAAAACTCAAACTTCAGGACCTCACATCTAAACGATTTACTGTACACTGATTCAATAAAATCTTGCTTTAGTGACAAACCTCTGGACTTTGGTAATCCCCCCCCCCACCCGGGTGGTGGGGGAAGTGGGCCAAATCCCTATTTATTCTCCCTTTTAATGCTTCCATCCCACGTTTTCAGATCATTTCTATATATTAATTTACTTATAAATGACACAAGGAATAACTGCTTTACTTTCACCCCTTCTTTACCTTTATAATACGGCATATTTATATATTTTTTTAAAATATTATTGTCCCGTAAGTTGGCACTATAAATAGAGGAGGCTGAATCTTAAATACATCAGCAAAGAAGCAGCTCATCATCCCTCTCATTATCACACACTCAAAGCTTAAAAGTCTTATTAGACATTCTCAGCTGAAAATGAAGGCATCAACCATTGCTCTGTGCACTCTGGTGCTGCTGCTGGTGGCTCAAGTCCAGGTGTCAATGGCGGTGACATGCAGCCCAGTACAGCTGAGCGCATGTGTGAGTGCAATAACAACTTCGACTCCTCCATCTCAACTATGCTGCTCCAAGATCAAGGAACAGAAACCTTGCCTCTGCCAATATGTCAAGAACCCTAATCTCAGGAAGTTTGTTGACTCTCCTAATGCAAGGAAAGTTGCTAGCACTTGTGGGACCCCCTTCCCAAGGTGTTAAGACTTAGAATGAGACGAGACTCTCTGCATCCATACATTATACGTCTAGATGATGCATAGTGTTGTGGCCAGAGATCTGAAGAAGAACATTATATCATATATATTATGTGTGGTCTATCATATATATGTTTCGCTACATGTAAAACCACTAGTTGTAATGGATGTGATGCTGTGGTTCTGTGTTATTGCATTTGCTTCCTTGGCGTGCTCTCATCTTACATTACTTGTTGCAAAGTGCTGTATTGTATTTATAATTTAAAGCAGTGTCACACTATAACTATTTCCTTTCATCCTCTGTCTCTATTTGATGAACCCGAAGCATTCAGGAGCGTTGAAGTTTAATCACAACTTTCCAATTCTCAAACCTACAGAAGCAGCCGTCAAGGTTCTGGATAAATACCTAAAACTAAAATAAAGAACGAGAAATCTGATGTAGACTATCCAAGAATGCAAGTAGATATTAGCAGAATATATACAGTCCAGCTCATGAAGTAACTAGTAATGTTTAGTGACGTTCACCATGTCAGTAAGAAGCAGGGTATCGTATGCTTAGTTTGCACCGACTATGCACACTACTTAGTTCCAGCTGAGTGATTGATCTTCAATCGCCAAAGATTTTTTTCTTTTTCTTTTTTGCACGCTACTTAGTGCTCACTTCTCAGCTAAGTGGTTGATCTTTGTTTGCACCGACTAGGCACACTACTTCAGTTCTCAGCTCACTGATTGATCTTCGATCGCCAAGGTTTTTTTTTGTTTTTGTTTTGCATTCCCTGTTTCTTGTTCTCTGCTTATCAATAGTGGACTAGTTACCTAATAAGTTTTTGTATTTTTCAGAAACAGCCGAGGAAATGTTAGCATCTTGACGTATGAGATCGGTCCAATTACTATCGGGACAGATATAATTCCAATCTATAGTCATCAGAGGAGTGTATGTGTGGCTCAAATATGCGAAAAGAGCAGCTTTTTAGAAGGAGATATTCCTTACTTATCATGTTGTTTAGCATGGGCGACTCAAAGAGGCACCCTCATGCTTCACCCACAGCTTGGCAAATCAAAGGGTAAAAGTGTAGTGATCGTGAACTTGCTGAACCCAGGTGTATTAAAGTGAAGTAATTTTGTTGATCATCATCATTATAAATGACTAGCTCATTTAAGAGACAACAAAACTTCAGTATCAATAGAAGTAAACGACTTTCTGCTATTGGACTTCCTTCAATGTGCTTGGTTGGAGGGGTTTAGAGGAAACTGAAAGGATTTTGCTATTATGCTTTCCTCCCTCGTCTGGTTAAAAATAAAACGGAAGGGAAGTGTTCTCCTCTCCTTGATTGGTTGGAAAAAGAGTCGACGGAAGGAAAATTAGAAGAATCGTTGTAATTTCTTCCATCCAACCAATCCAAATAAGGAAACATCAAAATCCCTTCATTTCCTCTATTACATTGAACAAAACACTATGTTAACCACGAAAGTGTTGAAAACAAGAGATCGTAGCAACCTTGTCATTATAATGGAAAAATCAATAATTTTCCCAAAAAGTAACAAAACAGCGGAGTATATCAATGTTCATATTCTCTATCTTCTCAAGAGAAACGTCAGGCCGGTTCAAATTCTGGTGACATTAATTTTACAAACCATTAGGAGCCCAGGAAAGAGAACTTCCAGTTCTCGTACTTTGAATGCTCTTAAGCCTATCCAACACTTCAGCCATGGAAGGTCTCCTCTCTCGGTGGCGTTGCAAACAGCTACATGCCAACTCCGCCACTGCACTAATTGTTTGAGTTATCCAGCCGTCTGATTCAAATCCAAGAGCAGGATCTACAAGGCTTCCAAGCTGCCTGCCACGGATTTTATTGACGGCATAATCAGAAAGGCAGGGATGTTCATCATCCTCCCCAAATGCTGGCAGGGATGATATCAGCTCAATCAGCACCACTCCATAGCTATATACATCACTCTTATCAGAAAGATGGCAATGCTCATAATACTCTGGATCGATGTAACCAGGAGTCCCTGCAGGATCAGTTGTGATGTGGGTAATAACACCTAGTGGGAAAAGGTGAGACAATCCGTAGTCGGCAACTTTGGCATTGGAATTGTTGTCAAGAAGAATATTGCTGGTTTTCACATCACGATGTATTATATTACAGGAATGGAGATAAGCCAATGCACTTGCTGTTTGTATTGCTATATTTAATCGGGTACACCAGGGGAGAGCGCCAGGTTGCAGCAGAGACTCAAGAAGACATTTAGTGAGATCTCCTTTGGACATGTATTCTTGCACTAGAAGTAGCTCACTGCTTCGAGGAGAGATGCAGCCATACAGTTGGACAAGGTTTTCATGGCTCACAGAAGTTAACATCGAAACTTCATTAATGAACTTTTTGAGTTTCTCGCTGTGGAGTTTCTCATCATGTAACCTCAGGGCCTTGAACTTGTCTTCATGTAACTGCTTTATTGCAACAGAATGCCCATCTTTAAGAATTCCTGTAATATTAAGGGGAAAGTAGAGTAAGTATGACCTTTCTCCAATCCATTTTTCTATTTGGTCAACTTGTCATCATGAAGAAGCCAGACAGTCATCAGCTCAGAACAAATAAACTGTCTCATGAATTTCGCAGCATGCATAAAATTTTACGGAACAGGCATAATTAAGAATTGAAAATATCAAAACATTATTCGCATGATCAGCTTATGACAAAATTCCGAGTCCGAACTCTGCCTAGATATCAGAAATATTGAAAATTGAGAGCCAGAGGATTTTCTTACCGAGATATACTGTCCCATGCTTTCCTCTGCCAAGCTCTCTATCGGAGTCAAAATTGTTGGTTGCTATTTTAAGTTCAGAATACTTGAATATTTTACTTCTGTTGCCGTGGCCGCTCAGTACCTCAGATCGAACATGGCCGACCGGTGCTCCAGGGACCACATGGCAGACGGTGCTGCAACGGTTGCTTGTTGCCTCAACATCCACACTCACTATTTGACTACCCTTCACCTCACAATTCTGAGGGGTCGAAGCATCGTTTTCACTCACACTGGGGACGAAACACTGAGATATAAAGGAGAAGATCGGCATTGTTCCCGCTTATGATCAGTGACAGTACCCCAACATTCAGTCCCACAATAAACAGACCTGAAGGGAAGGGATTGTGTTCTATTTGATGTAAGCCAGCTGGCGGATGAAGAAATTTATTCATTACAAGCTCAAATTCACATAGAAACGTTTCTCCACGATCATCGGGAAGAAACGCAAGTCATCAACAGGCAAGAAACAGCTGAATCAATAGCGACGTTGAAGTAGAGAGAGTCTCACCTTGGAAATATTCATTCAGTCACCAAAAATAACACTCCTGTTCTCGTTCTCCGAACTCTGATGATCGAGAGGAACACTGCAAGAAAGAAAATCCTGGGGTGGGTTTAGGAGAAGAAGTCGGTGATGATATTTCTAGGAACATTCTGAATTTCTTTCCCTTCCGAAGCATACGTAATGGTGCCGAAACGCGTAATTTTATAATTTTATATTTTCTTTCCCTTCTCAATTTCTTAAGATGACACAGGTTATGATAAATCTTATAATTTATGTACAGGAAATTAAAGATGACAAAGATTTATTAATTCTTTTTATTGAATAAGTAAGTGTATAAAAAGTTGGAAGCGTTTGTAGACGCCACCAGCGTTAAGACGAGGCCCAAAAGGCAAGTGAAGCAGCCCCTTGCCACATGTATAAGTGACTTGGAGCATCCAATAAAAGTTGGTCTAGTTATCAATAAATGTCCATTTAATCGGTAAAAAATTGATTTATAAGTTACAAAGTTGCAAATTCAAGCTCAATGCTGATGTGAAGATTTTTGGTGGACAGTATATAAATACCGCTATAAATGTTCTCTAAATTTAGAGGTTAAAGTATGCACGGATGAACTTTCATGATCCAACTCTTTTTTTTTTGTAGAAAAATAAAAGTTGGTAAATGATTGAGTCACAGCTCACATAGTCATGAGTTCGGATCATGCCTTGAATCTAGTGCGTTCCCGAAGCGCAGTTATAAATTAGTTCGCTCTATTAAAAAATTGACAATTAACTTATTGAAATTGTTTCAAGTTAAATTTTTTAACTTTGTCTACACTAAATAAAGTTTGGAGGGATAGACAAACTGTAAATATTTCACATTTAAGCATTATTGATCAGTGATTGCCGGGACAAAATTAACAAATGAAGATTAATTATTCTGTAACAACAAGCAACTTATCTAAATGGACTAAAATATTTTTCTGGGAAGAACCTACGGTGTGAGTTGGGATAATATGGTAAGCTATTTGTGGGATTGATTTGTTCCCTTTTGAGGCCAGCACGTACGTGGTCAGGTAAGCACCCAAGATGTGGCCTCCAAACCAACAAATTTGAGTTTTGAATATTTCAATTTCCAGCTTCTCTGACTGTGTTTTTGTTGGACGTCTCTTTGCTTGTTTCAAGTTCAACTGCCCTTTTCATCCCCATGTTTTTAAGTAAAAACTAATTTTTTAAACGACCCATCACTCAAAGATTTTGTTTCATCATGCATTTCGCTTTTTTAATGATCGTGCATTTTCTATGTAGGATTCGGCAACATTTATATTCTTCAATAGATGTGTACCAAAATTATTAAAGAATATTACCCACTCGCTCTATTTCTCAAGCTAGGTTTGTAAATAATTTCAGCGCTAGAAGTTGAGGATAAGCTCCATGGCTTAAGACTTTTACTTTCTTTCAACCAAACCCCACTCCCAAATACGCATCCCACCCTCACAATAATCTATATTCGCCAGAACCCATTCTTAATTTCAACTTTATTCTGAGACACCAAAAATATTCCCTAAAATAAACGGCACATTAGCTCTCTATTACTATTAGCATCTATTTTGTTCGTGAGGCGCTTGAATTTAATCAAACACGTAAAGGTAAAGAGATAAGCAGTGGACATGAAAAGCAGGAGAGGCAGCGGAAGTTTCCTGTCCTCACGTTAGTTACACTTAGATTTGAATTAATTAATGAACTTAGGATATAAACGCTGGGGCATGGTCAACACTTTCTTCCTCTGTTTCCATGTGCTCCTTTATTTTATCGTATTTCTCCGCCTTCGCTGTATCTCTCCCCTGTTCTGTTCCTCTGCATTACCCTAGCCACCTCTTCCCTCCATGGCCATGGACATCCGATTTCATCCTTACTCCTTCTTCCTTCCATGCATGATATTCTCCGTCTCCTTCTTCTCTGCAGAATCACACAGGCACGGCGGCGAAGCCACCCATTACTCTGCCTGTCATCAAACCTACAACTGTGGAAATATCAGCAACGTCGCTTACCCTTTCTGGGGAAGGAATCGACCCCCTCACTGTGGCGGCGGCAATCAGTTCAAGCTCACATGCCAAAATAATAACACCACTTTCATCACAGCAGGCCATCAGAATTTCACGGTGGTTTCCATTAACCCAGAATTCTTCTCCATGAAACTGCTACAAACCGCTCTCTCTGTTGCCTGTCCTTGGAATTTCACCAACACTTCTCTGGATCCCGCCATCTTCCGCTTTGATAACTTGACCATTCAGAACCTGACTGTATTCTACAAGTGCCCCTCTCATGTTTCGAGCCCAAGCAACATGACTTGCGATCGTGGTGATGTTGCTTTCTTTGCCAAGCAAGGTGAGACGCAGGGGTTTTCGGAATGTAAGGCTCGTGATCAAATTCTAGTTCAGGGTGAGATTTCAGACGTGGAGGACAAGGACGGGCTGAACAAATCTGTAGGGAATGGGTTCGTTGTTCAATATGTGGCAAGCTGGGATTCCTGCTGGGCATGCAATTCATCGGGAGGAACATGTGGGACTGAAGTCCACAATGCTTCGCGATTTGCCTGTTATTGCCGGAACGGAGTCCGTCCACATTCGTGCCCAAAAAGTATGACTTCTTCCTTCCTCTCTCTTATTGTTGGTTCAACCATTTTTTGGCGGTATGGTTTTAACGAAAAGGAAGATACTATATAGAAATTAAAACATGTTGAGCTGGCTCGGTAGGATGAAGAAGAGGAAAGATTGAAGAAGCCCATGTGCTTGATTCCTATAGGAATGAAGAAGTCTAAGAAAACGGAAGGGAGGGCGGCAGGATAAGGTGTTCATGTTGAAATGAAACCTTAAGGACTGACTTGAGGGGCGTACCATAAATTAAGAGAGAAGTGTGCATAATTAGTAGTAGGTAGAGAGAAAATAAGGTGAATAAGAACTCGACTACCCTACTAAACTCTGTTCATAATTTGAAGTGTCTAAATTTAATTTTTTTTTAAGAATTAATAATTTTTTAAATAAAAATTAGTTTTTAAAAAATATTAATTAAGAGATTGTTTTTACCTTTTATTTTACATTTATTAGAATAATTTTTTTTAAAAAATATAGATTTTAAAAAATTTAAATCTAAACCCCTTAAATTAAATCTAAACGGTTGAGATTAAATTTATCGAAGCACTGCCATGAAAGTCGTTAATGGCCTGACAGGCAAGTCGCTCCTACTCTGCATTTACTTGTTGAATATTCTGATGTGAGTCCCATTCTGTCGTTTGACACTAACCAAGTTGCATTTTTCAACTTTCATAGACATAGACATGACTAATTGTAGCCATTTGTAGGCATGGTAGACATGACTTTGTATACTAAACCTTAATATATTAAAATAAAAAAAATTGAACTTTAAGTCTCAATTCTTTGTCTTTTAGAAAATATTTAAAATTTAAAATGACCTTCAAAGTAAAATATTTAATTTAAAATCTTAAACACTTTTTTTTAAAAAAAAAAAAGAACGACTATTATTGGTTTTGGTGATTTTACACGTCAACGGTTTTGCGATTGCTTAGTGGTCCACCGGGTCTCCGCATCTTACGCTTCATGTTCCCCTCCCTCTTTCACACGTGTACACACGTGATTTTAACGGACGAAGGGGAAAATCTGTTTTCTTTGGAATGAAGAACGGGATTTTAATATTTGCTTCAAAAAAATTAATCTTTTAATCCTTTAATTATGGACATACTCAGTTTTTGAACTTTTATTCGGTGCAACTTAGTCCATGTAATTTTGACTTGATTGTAACTCAATTTCTCAACTTTGACTCACTACAACTTAATCCCTGCAGTTTTAACTATTTTTTAATTTAATCCCTGTATTTAAGTAAATATATCATATATATAATAAAATGCTATGGACTAAATTATAAAATGGTTGACACTATAAAGACTGAGTTGCAGTGAGTCAAAATTTAAGGAATGAGTTAAAATCAAATCAAAACTATAGATATTAAGTTGCACTGAATCAAAGTTCAATGATACTATCAAAAAAAAAAAAAGTTCAATGATTGAATTCCAACTTGATTAAAAGTTAAAGAATCAAAAGATTACTTTTCCCTTTGCTTTATTTGTTAGGACTTTTTTATTCATGTATTTTCTTAAAACAAGAAGGGTTGAAAATTGAAATACAAGGATGTACAGTAACGAGAAGCGGCGGCGAAATATTGTAAGAAAATACATGCTAAGATATTAAGTAGATGATTTAATATATATATTAAAATTGATGATCTCTTTTATTCGTAGATTAATTTCTTTTGTATACGAGTATGCTTGTAGTGATATAAATTATTTGCAGTGGGATATGTTTATTAAAAAGGTATCATAAAGAAATAGTATTGAAATAAAGAAAAAAAAGTGAAAATAATTATTTTACCATGAAAATTGGGTGCCCACTTCCCTTCCCCCTTCAAGAACACACTATATGTGGATAGCATGAAGCTGCTTTCTAATCTCCACCAACCAAAATGCTGTGCATAAGAATTCTAACATATAGGTTTCAAAGATGATAATGGGAACAGCTTTGTCCCTTCTATACTTTATCATCAAACTCACGTACATTCTCATTCATTCACATTCACTTTCCATTGTTTTAATGGCGTTTTCATGCTACATTCCTATAAAGCGCGCGCAGCCACCTGTAGTAGTTCCTCTTGAACTTATTCGGTAGGTATGCAATAATGCAAGTCCTGTCGCCAAACAAAGGATCAACAAATGTTCCTGACTTAATTTTCTTCTGTGCCTGCTTCTCTTTCAACAAAGTACTTGAGCCATTTCACCATCCATACATACATGCATGCATGCATGCATGCTCCTCCTTCTTTACCAAATACCGACACGTATATACCCATCGTGAAATTCAAGTCAAGTGTGGAGGACGATCGTAACGTTCGAAACAGTCTCTAGCTAGTTTGTAGAGCAACCAATCAATGCTCCATATATAACCTTTCCTGCATTAATTAGATACACCTTTCATTTTTTATCTCCTAGCTGATATAGTATCATATTTGACGCTATAATTCTCAAAGCTCTAACCCCTATTTGCTTAGCTTTTACTGATTCCTGTTGCAGAAAGAAATTGGATCTGGAAAGGGAAACTCATAGTAGGTAATATATACCTCCAATTTCATATTAATCAATACTCTTTAATTTCCAGCACTGTTTTGTTTTGTGTGTTCCCTTTCGCTGAAACCTTCTTCCTATTTTTGCCGCAACCCTGTAGGTGCTGCTGCTTCTTTATTCAGCGTCATAGTTATGAGCCTTGGCTTTTATTTCTATCTGCGCCGAAACAAGAATCGTTATGCCAAATCAGACAAACAAATATCTCAGAGTCAGACCATATCTTCCGATTCCTCCATAAAGGATGGTGGGAAAGAAAGTAAATACTTTGGAGTCCACCTCTTCACATATACCGAACTTGAAGAGGCCACCAACAACTTTGATTCAGCCAATGAACTTGGAGATGGGGGTTTCGGAACTGTTTATTGTGGTAAGAGTCATATAACAAGTTGAGGAAATTTTTACAGAACACCATCCTTAATTTAATCTTGTAATATGATAGTAAAATACAAAGACTGCACATAATCACTGACCCAGAGTCTTGCTCTAACTTGTGGTATTTCTTGGTTGATCAAGGAAAATTAGGGGATGGTCGTACAGTTGCGGTGAAGAGACTGTATGAAAACAATGACAGGAGAGTAGAGCAGTTCATGAATGAAGTGGAGATCTTGACTCGTTTGCGCCACCAAAACCTGGTCCAACTTTATGGCTGCACGTCTCGCCATAGCCGGGAGCTTCTGCTTGTATATGAATACGTTCCTAACGGAACTCTTGCCGATCATCTTCATGGCCAGAGAGAAAAACCAGCGGACACACTACCATGGCATACCAGAATGAACATAGCCATAGAGACTGCAAGTGCACTGGCATATCTTCACGCATCTGACATCATCCACCGTGATATAAAAACCACCAACATCCTTCTTGACAATCATTTCGTGGTGAAAGTAGCAGATTTTGGACTTTGTCGTCTCTTCCCGAATGATGTCACTCACATCTCAACAGCCCCACAGGGAACTCCTGGATACGTGGATCCAGAGTACCATCAATGCTACCAGCTCACTGACAAGAGTGACGTGTATAGTTTCGGAGTGGTACTCATTGAGCTGATATCATCGATGCCTGCTATTGATATCACGAGGCACAGGCATGAGATCAATTTGGCAGCCATGGCTATTGGCAAGATTCAAAATGGGGATGTGCGTGAGCTTGTGGACCCAACTCTTGGGTTTGAAGCAGATGCCAAGGTGAGGAAGATGATAAATGGAGTGGCAGAGTTAGCTTTCCAATGCCTGCAGTGCATGAAAGATACGCGGCCTTCCATGGAAGAGGTGGTGGAGAGGTTGAAGGAAATACAAAGTCACGGGATAGGCAAAACGAAAGAAGAGGAGATGGATGTCTCAGCAGATCATGTGGTGTTGCTGAAGAATGAGGTGCCTCCACTATCACCTGATTCAAATATGAGGAGCACAGAAACGACTCCAAATGCCAGCGGATAAGTTGAGCTTGATCCAATGAATCTCAGCCTCACTGTCAGAGTCATTGCAGAGAAAGCATCAACAGACAACGAGAGCTTCTGCTATGTCTGGTAGGAGCTTCATCAAGCTTGGGTCGTGTCATCACTCGAAGACTGAGATGTACGAACATAGAATGATAAAACTAAAGGACAGTAAGTAATCGTAGATATATGGTGCCTGCCAATGATAATGTCAACGCTATGAAATCAAGTCCTTAAATTTTGCGGAAAAGATATTGTATATATAAGCATATTTTAATGCAGTATCTGTCGCTTTTTTTGCTTTTCGGGTTCGGGGGTTGTATAGTGTGCCGAGAATCATTATTCTTACATATTGGTCCCTTCTCATCTTTCATTTCTCTTTCCTTGAAGATACGACAAGAAACAAAAGAAACAAGATTCATACAAAAACCCGTTTCCCGGGGAGCGCCTGCCTCACGAAGGAGCCCAATCTTTGTCCTGTTGTTTAACACCGTACAGTCTTCACCCATCCGTTTTTTGTCATAATGTAATCAAAAGGCTCTGGGATAGCTTATGAATATGACGCAGAGATACACTATTAAAGAGCGTACGAAGGCAGCTTAACGTCGGGTCTAAAATCAGGACTTAACATGTTTGGCTATCTGATGATCTATCTCTGCTCACGAACCTGGAGTCCGTTTCTTATGAATATCTCATCTAGTCTCAATGATCACTGGGTCATCTCTAATAATTCTAACGTTTGTTTGGGGAAAATAGTTTTGTGGAAGGTCCATCAGCTTTAGAGATGGGATTGGGTGTTATGGGATGAGGATAGAAACTCCCAACCAAAGCTCAAAATTGGGGGGGGGGGGGGGGGGGGGGTAAGGACCAGGTGGATGAAAGGATGGGGTTGCAGCGTTACAGAACATATAAAGTCTCTGATTCATCAAAGGGCTGTGAGCCTTAAGGGGCCTGAAATAGCCCAAAATTAAGATTGCTATTGGAGATTTCGTGAAAGACAAGATGTAAGTCCAACCTAGCCATGTCAAGTCATTGACATTAGTGAACAATGGATGGAGACAAAGTTTGTTGAGATTTGAACCGTACAGTAACGGTGGATGATGATCCTTTCTCAACTAACTCATTCATACTTACATGTTTATAGATTATGAGAGAAGCGCGAGTAATGATAAATACAATTAAGGTTATGGCCACTTGGCAGATCCGTGGATGACAGAGCTTGAAGGCGTCATATCCTCAACATCTGGCTGAGACTCCGAGAAGCTGAAAGCGAAGGCGTTCCCCTGTACGGTGGAATATGTTGGATTCAGATTCAACGTCGACCAGTTGCTGCCGCCTCCATAGCCGCCCACTTGCGTCGATTTATCGCCAAACAACTGATCGCAACTCACTTGATGGCTCTCAGCAATTTGCTCCACTGCTTCCCCTGTCCATCCAAATAAACATCATTAATCCAAAAACAAAGATTATATTAATTGTTGTTAATTTGTTTGATGAGGAAATATAATGGCATGCCTTGAGTTAACAAGGAAAAATTATCATTCAAAAGAACTTCAGGCGCTGCTTCCTCCAGCGTATCCCATCTGGCGTACGCTTCTCTCACCAGCTTCTCGACATAGCTCTGCCAATATAATTCAATATTCATTCATTCATTCATTATATATATATATGTATTTATGTATGTCTGCAAATTAGTTAATTGGGCTATCGTGCCGGGGTTATGTAGGAATATATATACCCTATTCATGTTGTTGAGGTCTCTGCCATGGAGGATGTGGCCATTGATGTTAGCCCTGACCAGTTGGCATATGGGATTCAGAAACAACGCAAACTGAGGCCCGCGGTATATGTAGAGCTTGTTCTCCATCTTACAACTCCTCGCATGCTTCAGCGTCGCGTCCCACATCTTCTCTGACATCCCTATCCCTAATATCTGATTTTGCAAAACCATATACAATAATCTTCTCCTTAATCACAGTGGAGTATTGAGATGAATAATAATGTGGGTGAATTGTATACTACCTCCCTCAGTCTGGCAGGATCGACAACAGACAACTTCAGAAACTCCTGAACATTGTTAATGCCATTTGACGACAACTTCCCGTGAAATGCCCCATCCTTCCCAATCTTCTCCAGCCGCCACACTTCGTCTTCCAACATCGGTGGATGGTGTTTTTTATACACTATACATGCATCCAAGTTAACATTGTACGTTTAGCTACAACATTCACATAATCCATCATGCAATGTATATATAATTTCAGTAACATACATTCCTTCTCAAAGGAGTTGAAAAACCTCGAGCAAGCGTCTATGTAAAGAAGTTAAAAGGGAATATATCACTCGTAATGATCGCATGATATATATATATATAGATTCATTTCAATCTTAATTAAAGATTGATTAGAGTGTATGATACACACACACGTGAAATAGCATTCGCTTATTAGAGCATTCAACCAGATTCTGTACCTTCAGAGCAAACTAAGGCCTGTAATACAATTGGGAATGTTAGAGGCGCGCGCACAATTATATTCATTATAATTCATCGTATAAAAACGTTTGACCTTATTAATTTTTCCCCAGAAACTCTTGCCTGCTATGCAGGAACGACAATTATAATTGTCAAGATAATTAAGTTTGGGATTATCATATTCACTATTGGATGCATAACTAATAAATCTCTTTGCTGGAATTAGTTTGACCAAATCGTGCATATCACTTTGAAGTTCCCTGTCAAGATATATAAAGGGGTCAACAAAAACAAAACTAAGGATGATATCCTCAACTGGTTGTTTGGAAGGGGTGAAAGGGATGTGCAAGTGCTTCAATTATGACTGCATGCCTGAAATTTTGAAGCTAATATTTACACACACACGCACATATCAAATATTTATAAACAAATTAATCTTGATGCATGCCGCCGGATATAAAAGTAGGAAATAACGTGAATTCTATAATACTACGTGTAGTTACTTGAAGCTAAGCAATAATAATAATAATTGTGGTGGGCGGCTAAGAAGCTTACGTACGTTCACCTCGATGATCCTTGACGACAAAAGATTCAGTGAAGCCTTCGAGAACCCTAGGGCCTTGATTGGTCCCAGGAGCCAGTCTCACAGCAACTCTAAACTTCCTGCTCCTGAGCCAGCTAGAGTTATCGGTGAATTCAATGTCCCCACCCAAACATGCAATCCCACTTCGCATGGTCATGCTGAGTTCTCCGGCGAGCAAGGGTCGCTTTCCCGCTCTCTCCTTCACTATGTGGCTGTTGAATTCGTGGCCCGTCCACTCTTGCTTATCAGCGGCTGGGAAATCTCCGTCCAGAACCACAAGTTCAAGCTTCATGGGATAAGGCACGCTCGTGGGAACCCTTTGATCGCCGCTTTTGTCCACAAGAACCACCTGGATTGGCTTCCCATTTATGTCTTGTATCCTGCTTCCAGTGAATATAGGCATGCTCAGCCTTTCCTTGAAGCTTAGTTGTAGTTTCGGTGCTTCCTCTGCTGCTTGTATCCTCAACGACGCCGACCTGGTCATCATAGATCTCGGATACATGTGTCTCATCACTCCCTCCACCTCCTCACTCACCTGTCCAGTGTGCGTGCGTGTGTATTCATATATCATATATTCAATAATGATTCATCATTTCTTTCTCATGATACGTACATACACATATATCCTGTTGCATGTGTGTGTGTGTGTGACTTACCACCCTTCTGAGTAAAGGTTCGAGGCCTGAGAGAAGGTTCTGCAAGTTTTTCACCATAACCGCTTCCCCGATCACCCTGTCCATTGGTAACGTGCTTGCGTGAGAGATGAAGCAAGCCAAATTAATACACACACACACACACACGAGTAATGAAAGTGCTTGCAGATAGATGAAAGCAGACGTACGAGGCAAGAGTGGGTCTGATGCGTTGGTGGGGGGGCTCGTCTGGGTCTTGATTATCGGAGTCATTAAAGAAGCGCTTGGTCGCCATTATTGTTGCAGAGAAGAGCGATGGTTGCACCAAGAGAGAGAGAGAGAGAGAGAGAGAGAGAGAGAGAGAGAGAGATGAAGAGGGACGCGAGCAGGTGGGCTCTGTTTAATTTATAGGACAAGTGATGGCGACGACGAGAGTGCGGGCGGGGGGGATTGGGTTGAATAGAAAACAAGAAAAGTTACGAAAGAAGGTTCTAGGAATGTCGGAGGAAATAGGACTGCAAGTTCAAGCTCAACAACGCTGCTGTCACCTTGAAGTTGAATTTATCGTATCCTATGATGTAAAGACTTTGACGTCAACAAACACAGATTAAAGTCAATCTACCCTCTCGCGGAAACACATGTAGGGGCTGAAATTATATACCACTGCGATAATTTATTTAGCAGAACCAATAAAAAATGCAATATAAAATTTTCAGATAATTATGCAAAGAGAATGTATGAGTAAGTATTGAAACATGCTTGCATTTTGATATATAAGATTTATCACAATAATGATACGATGTTCCAACATTTTAGGAGAAATTCTGTATAAAGAAAGTGCATGATAAAATGAAAAGATGAGAACCATATGAGCACTATATATATACACACACAAGAGAGGGCAAAAGAATCAAACATGTAAGGAGCAGCCACGTCTCATGTATGTATAATGGTTGGGAGGGGAAAGAAGCATGAAATTAAATGTGTTGTTACGTTGGGGGAAAAGAAAAAGATGAGTTGATATATGGATTTTCGTGGTAGTTAAATACATATAACAGGGTAAGGGCATTTGGTAGGGAATAGTATTAATTGGCGTGATGGAGGAGCCATGTGGGCGCGCGTGTGATTGACGGGGAGGGATATGTAGTTGCTAGATTTGGGGTTTGGTCAAATCAAAGTATGTTTCTGGGAAGCATACAAAACGTGTGGTGGCCTTCCCTCTAGGCTGACCGTCTTCGCAAATATTAGTAAATTGTAGCCTAAATCCTAATTACTCCTTCTATTTCTCTACCCCCTCTTCTACCTTCTCTTTTCTCTCTCCTACAATTAACTTCCTTCTAATGGCTTGTCCAAAATCAACTAATTCCTCTTTTTGTTTTTTTCCCCTCACCGAAGTATCTTCCTTCTTACAAACAACCTATTCCTTTTCAAAATACTATTTGACAATAAATATCAATGATTCTTGATCGAAATTTAAACATTGATTCCCTGTGTACTGATGGATCAACCCCTCACATTAAATCAAAAACAAGAAATTTCATTTTTAACATTCTTTTTTTTTTTTCATTTCAAAAAAGTAAGCTGCCAATAGTGGGCTCCACTTCCACCGTGGCCCTTTCATCTCTCTAAACCCAATGGGCCCTACTCCTGCGTTGCTCTTCATTTCTCCCACTCTTATAATTCACACAAACATCAAATCAAACCAGCGGCGTAATGCTCAAGGCAAACCCCCCCCCTTCACCCTTTATCTTTTTACCATCCATCCTATGGAAATAATATACAGCAAATTATAGGCAGATAGAAATATGATTATGACCTTGATATATATATAGAGCCTGTATAGGGACATCTAATTATAATACTAAAAATTTAATGACAAGGGTTGATGAATATTTTGAATAATACACACACATGAAAGATATCAAACATATGCGCTAAACTGTCAAAGAAAGAGCTAAATATGCAGGGGAAATTTGTTGTTCGGGAGCCGCGGCCCAATATTTATTGCTGTCTATGATACAATTAAATGGATGCATATAATCCCAAAAACAAAAAACAAAAAATACAACTCTGTATGAATGAACAGAAATCAACTGAAGTGCATCACCTTAGGAGCGAACCTAAGGAGTCTAGTGAGAGCATGAGGAGTGAACTTTCTGGCAAACAAGTGACAAACATTGGTGGTGCGGCCATTGTACTCACACGTCCTGCCTCCATGTCTCAGCCTCTCCAAGAACTCGGCAGTCACATCGGTTCTGATAAACTTGGAAGGATGAGCTCCACCCTTTGACCAATCGACCCAAGTCAACGTCCTGTTCGAGTTCCTCCTCCAAAATTTGATGCTCACCAGCGTCGGCAAGTAGTGCTCGTCACTGTAACACGGAGGCCGGCAATACTTCTTGAACACCGGAAAGTACTGCCGATCGGACACGATGCTGATGGCGAGAGCACGGTCTATTTGGAACCACTGCGAGCCTTTTCTCCACTGAGACAGCCTGACCAGAGGCCTCATTCTGGGGGTGTACCTGCCACGACCGACCGCCCCGGGGGCATCATAGGCTTCCACGAAGGTTTTGGAGGACTTGAGGAGGTAGTTGTATATTGTGGAGAAATTAAACAGAGGAATGCACGACTCTGACAGCAGAACAAACCGCTGATTCCTGAAATCTAGCAGTGCGTTGGCTAACAGTCGTCTCTCTGCTTCTATCATGCTGAATTCACCCCACTTTACCTCCTGTATAATTGTCGCTTCATCAGCTACTAGTCGGTAATACAGGAGGAATAAAGAATATATGAATGTGCAAGACTGCAGGATATGTGTTGCATGCATGTGATGAACTGATGACGTGGGGCATGAAGGAATGCAGAAAGTTGAAAGAGGGGAGTGGAAAAAGTAGGAATTGGAAACGTAGTGGGTTCGAATTTTCTTTGGGAGCTGGGAAAGGAGTGGAATCAAAGAAAAGGATGGAATTGCTTCCTCAGCTCAACAACAGAAAAGGGGAAAACAAATTCTCAACCTTAACATTCAGCGCACGATGTAGATGTTTCTTTGTTTTTTTCCCCCTTTAAAAAAAAATCCTCCACCACATTGTATATGATTACTCCCTAGATGTCTATATTGATTCTCATTCTCCATATTCTGGAGTTAACCTTTCTCATTCTCCTGAATAAATGACATTATCATGGACTAAGGAAGTTTGCACCTTTAAGCTGACAGAAATATCTATTTTGAAGAGAAACGCATGATGCAGTAATGCGAGACAATTAGCCGTCGCAAGTCCTGGACGAATAAGTGTACAAACAAGTTTCCAAAACATAAGTGTTTTTTTTTAAAAAAAAAAAAAAGTGTCCATTTGTAAAATACATTAAATCAGGCATGCGAGGAGGCGCACCGTGTGTTAGACATCGTAAAACGACGGAAAACGAAAAACGAGAATTAAATGGAATTGAAAACTATACACGGTGCCAATTCCTTGCTTCGTGGGGCAAAATCAAATCACCCTTCATTGCCCTTTCCTTATATCTGCAGAAAATGAATCCTGCCATCGTGTCATCTGAGTGTGAAGACCCACCCACACTTTTGAAATCTTTTTTGTTGTTGAACTTTATCCTTAGAGGGGAAAAAAAATCCGAACTGATTTACTCAGTGCAACTTAACGGAAGAGAAGAGGCATGTATTGACCTTACTGGGAATTCTGCGGCCATAAAATGCAGAGCTCTGAGGCAGAGTTTCGTTGAAAGACGGATGAGAATGGACATAAATAGAGAAGAGGCCTTCATTTCCTTTGAAGAATCTCTCCCACAGAGGAGCCAACAGCACTGGCCCTTTGGTCAGAAACATGAATGCAACCTTAGGTTTGTGTTTGAAGGGAACCTCCTTAATCTTGGGAACCAGTGAAGCTCTCCATAACAACTCCTGCTCATTCATGTCATGCATGGCCTTCTGATCATTGGCTCTCAACAAATCTCTCAACCCGTGTCGGGTGACCAAGGTGGTAGTCACATTTGGTTGGTTTGATGGGGCAGGGCGAGGTGGAGAGAGCGACGAAGAAGGAAGTTGCTGTTGGATTCGAAAGCTGAGTGGCGACGAGTCTGGGAGGCAGAAAGCAAGGGTGATTCCGATGAGTAAACCAGAGCCAAAGAGTAAGAGATGAGAGAAAAAGTTTACAAGATGGAGTTGGGGATTGAAGGAGAGCCTGATGAGCTTGAGATAGGAGACTGAGGACGCAGGTGAAGCCTCTTGTGGGTGAGTCTTCATCGTCACGATGACTACACAGAGAGAGAGAGAGATGAGATGAGAGTCGACAAGAGACGCTGAGAAGAGACTATAGATGTTGGTTGATATATGGAGTTAGAGAATGTAGCAGTCGTTGGCTAGAGAGAGAAAAGGACCATAAACAAGCCTCACTCCGGACTAAATAGATTCTTAAATTCGTGACCAAACAATGCCATATTCAGTATTTTATATAAAGTAGCCGTTATAAAATAATCGTTCTTAGCTATGATGGATGAACACAAATTTGTGACTAAATCATATCATCCAAGTGTGTGTTTGTGGGAATCACACTTTTCACAGACAAATGCTGCAATGCACTTCTTTGATCTATATTTGTTAATGGCAAAGTTATATGATACTCTTATTTCAAAAGTTATGTTTCAAGGACTGAAAGTTGCAATATATATATATATATAGAAGTATTTTTCAAAAACAGAGTCAATTTGGATGCAATCTGCTCGTGTCTATTATTTTAAATGTAAAAAGGGAAAAAAAGAGGTGGAAAAGATGTTCTAATTGTGTCATACTTTCTTTTTTGTATTCTTTAAAATTGCATATAATTCTACCCTTCACCCGAAATGGTTGATTTAATCAGTTTAACTTCAGATTTTAACTTCGATCCCAAACCCAAAATGCTGAATCCAAGATAAAAAGGGGCCAAAATAGGAATAGAAAAAAAGAAAGATACCAATAAAAGGTGGAGAAAGGGCAACGCGTTTCAAGGGGAAAAAAGTTTCCACATAATTGTATTGAATTACACGAATTGAAAGGACTGATTGATTATGCTACGTTTTAATCAAACTTAAAATGAATTGAATAAGGCCACCATTTGTTTTAATCAATAATCATGCCGAAATTCCAGAGAATTAACAAAACGGATGAACTCTTTACTCAAACAACCAATCATTCCGTGAAGATACCAAGATGTGCTGAGTAAATCATCCCAGAAAGGTAGTTGAATGCGCACGGAAGAATCCAAATATGTACCCTCAACAGCATTTTTAATGGGAGATGCATAACGATGACCTGATAAAACCACTAGGAGCCAAGTCCTTCCCTCTGGAGAGGTTTAAGACTTGAGAGGTGCAAATAGGAGGACAAGCCAAGCAAAACGTCGCCGTTAAATAAAATCAAAACAATAAACATTGCCTGTAGAATATTGTGTTAGGAATAACACCAGCGACAATGGAGTTGCATGTCCAAAATACCAATGAAATGATGTTATTTTTCTTACATTTGATAGGCAACTCAGAGAGGCCCAGCTTCAGAAGCCAAACTTTCTCAATTTAAAACTTCTGTTCAAAATAGGAACGAATATCATTCATCTCTAATTCAAATCCAGAGTCAAGGGAACTTCCGAAGACATTATCGGAGCATAACGTCCTCTAGCATATAGTAAATACCAACTGCTATGTTGGCAAAATAAAAATATGAACTGCTATGGTTTAAGTGCCAAACTTTCCGGGTTTGCAGTCACAGAAATTTCAAGAATTCTTGATCAAAATGTCATGGTGAAATTTCAATATTTTATTGTAGATAAAGAAAGCCAGAATATCTCCAACTAAAAAAAATATATCCAAATCGAACATTTACTTCTCATACATGCTTCCTGTGAATGAAGGGCCAAAAACAAACTTGTAGAAAAGGAATTATAGACAATGACACAAGAAATGCAGCTAGAAATCTACAGAACTGGCCTAAGAACTTGGGGCAAAGAATACAGGAAAACAGCCTCAACCAATGAGAGCAGATAACCAGAAAACAAAATCAAAAGCAAAATTTTTTGACACTACAAAAGAAAGTCTGGAATTACTGGGGTTTGTGGAGCCACAGTCAAAGGTGGACTGGATACTTGACGAGCTTTATGCCTATTATGGTGATGACTACTCTTTTTCTTTCCCCTTTGATCATGTTCTTCCCTTTCAATAGTCTTTCTTGGACTTCTCCTTCTCTCTTTGTGACGACTATGGTGTTTGCTCTTTAGATTTGGATTTGCCTGCTCAGGCATTTCAGCACCAACCAAGTTTTCTTTGATGTCAGATGGATGATGCGTGCTAAGCTTCTTTTTCTCCTTCTTCATGCCTGATGACTTGTCAGAAGGATTACCTCGAGATGAACTGGGTTTGGCTTCACCTCCCAAAAGAGCATCTCTCACAGCACCAGAAAGTGAATAATCTCTTGGCTCAGGCTTCTTGACCGAAATTGGTACCACATCTCCATCGTCCAGTTTCACCACCACAGGCCTGGGCTTCATCTGGTTCGGCCTTTTCTTCAAATTAAGCGATTGCCCAGCCAACTTGGCTAGATCTTCAGATTCATCATTTAAGTTAGTCTTTTTCTGAGGGTCATTAGCAGGAGGATAGTCATCAGAAATAATCTCATCCTTCTCCGAAGGAAGGTAATATAATCCATGCCGCTTCCGGTGTTCAAGCAAAGATGTAGATTCATTCAATGGCTCTGTCTCCTCTTTCTTTGGAAGATTAAACGGAGAAGCATCAGAAGTGGTGCCAAAATGAGGGCTTCCTATGGAAAATGAACTAGAAGAAGGCAGTTCAATATCACCACATATTGCTGTCAAGTCATCAAGATTCTCATTAAGAACTAATCCGTCTGGCACAGCAACCCTTTCTTGAGCACTTAATGACACTGGACCAAGTTCGTTGGCAAAAGCATCACACATCAATTTAACAATAGCTGAAACTTGAGAATCTTTTTTGTCCAAGGTGCCCACATTCTGATTGGAATTATCAGATATTTCTGTTTTAATTAATTGAACAAAAGAAAGTACATTCCGTGCTCTCTCTAGTACTTCAACATCCTGATTTGCTGCAAGGGGGCTTAACACTAATTCAATAAGATTTAAGAGACCAGAAATAGATTCAAGAGTGAAATTATTCTTTTCCAAAGAAGTAGCATTTGGTGTCTGATCCTGAGTAACAATTCTCTCCGCATTGTTTTGAACAGCAAGCTCTTCAGAAGAGTCTGTTGTATTTACTGGGCTAACACCCTCATTCCGAGCATCATGTGTTGGACTTTCACATGATGCCAAATTAGGAGCCTCTGAATGCTTTTTCCCAGCAACCAATCCAGAATACCCCACAGCCAAATTGCTGGAATCTAATGAGGATGCATACCCTTCATTTTGCATAAGGTAACAATCCAGACAAAAAACCAATATTTTAAAAGAAGAATGAATGTAAACTGCCCTCACTGATGGTGGCAAGAGATTTGTACGAGGTTGAAGCAGTGCATCCATCAGTTCAAACGGGTTACTTGCGACCTCAACATATTCCCCAACAACCCAAGCAGAAGCACATAATATCCTATGCAAATGCACATTACCAAGTAATGCAGGGTCTATCAACAGATCACGACCAACCCGAACAAGCTCCAATCTAGCATCCTTGACTCTCATACCAATATCAATAAGCTGGCTCTCAATTTCTTCACCCTTTTGGCAATTTGGAATCCTTGACATTTCTCCAAGGAGTGAAACGTACCAATCAAAGTCAATAATGATCTCATATATATTTCTACTACATGTCTGTACAATGGAACCCAGAATCTCATTGCAAAATTCTGGATCAGACTTCAATGCATAATTGACCAATACCTTTGATATGTCTGCCACGTTGCTCTCAGACACCATAGCCATAACCAGGCGCAGAGACTCAAGTTTAATATTAGGATCTTCATCACTCAATGATTTGATCACAACTTCCTGGTTCTCCAAGACCGCCCACAAGTGAGTTGGTGCAACATCTGAAAGGGCATGGAATCCAAGAAATCTGAGATTTGGATCCGGATCAACCAGCAACTCCCCGATCTTTGAGACAGCCACTTTGACTGCAGACTCATGATTACTCAAGCTGGTGACCACAGTCCTGACGCACTCAAACATTAAGGACTTCGCTCCAGTTCTCCTCATAAGCTCACAAACAGGTTCAACAATCCTTTTAGCCAACCTCGGTTCAAGTGGAGCCAACTTGGCAAATATTTTTAGTGTCTTTATTAAAACCCAGTTATTCCTAGAATCGATCAAAATCCTATAAAATTCAGGCGCCAATGGAAGATATGATTGGGGATCTTTGGAAGAGAGCTCACAAAAGACCCCTATCACCGCAGTCACAATCTGTGAATCCGAATTCTCTAAACTCTCAACTAAACGCTTGAAACACACCCTAACGGCATCGGGGTATTTCTCAAAAACCCTTAATATCACCCCAATCGCTTTCTTCCTAACAAAAACCTTGCTACTGGACAGCAATGTGAACACGTCCGGGGTTAAATCTCTAGCAAGATCAATCGTGGCAATCCTTGATAAGCATTCGAGAGAAAGACTTACCTCGAACTCGTTAGGGCTTGAGAGATCTTTGCGAAGCTGGTTAGTGATAAGAAGTAGGACAGAGGTACCCTCATGAAAGGACTGGGAAGCTGCGAGGTACCCGATCTTTTTGTGGGCAAACCGAGGAGATGACATAACCTCAACGACATGAAAAGCAGCCCAAGACATGTCGATGCCGTGAATAGCACTGAGGTAAGATAACTTCTGAAGAGCAATGGACTTGGTGTCGAGATCGGTTGACTTGATCTCACGGCGAATCTCCTCCACTGCCTTCGAAATGAAGGCAGATTCGCCAACGAGCTGGAGGCGGAAACCTTTGATCAAATCCTCCAAAGTGCGCTGAAAAAGGTTGTCCATGATAGAGGAACCCGCCATTCGAGGAGGAGAACAGCGACAGGGTGAACGAATTTGATTCACGGTAAGCACAATTAGAAGATGAGAAACCAGCAGGAGACCTAGGAATTCATGGCTGCAAACAGCAGATTTGTACGGAAATTCGGATTGGGAAGGGGTCGGAGTCGGCGATGCTCCAACGCCACATCCGATTTGATTCGGGGAGGAAGGCTCAGAGCGTTGCTTCTTCCTTCTTTACTTTTTTATTTTTTTCAATTCAAATAATTAAGCATTCACGCTGAAGAGGCCGGCGTTGTCAGATTGGAGGTCGGCATGTCACTGGCCTAAGATGAGCAATGCCAATAAACCGAAATTCTGCCCGTAAAGATGTTAAAATAAAACAAAACAAACAAAACAAATTCTTAATTTCAACCTTTTGGTTTTGGGCAAACAGATGGGCTGAAGGCCCACACAGACCATTGATTTCAACTTCGCATGTACTGATTTAAGTTTTGCTCGGAACGTGATTTTTGTTTAAACTGAGGGCAGAACTTCATTTTATGAAAATCAGTCGAAACATGATTAACGTTTATACATAAAACTCGCTTAAATTGGTCAATGATATTAAAATTAGAAGTGTGTTTGAAGTCTAATCTCTTTCATATACTCATTTATTTATTTGTCTCTGCAACAATTTTTTTTTTTTAGACGCATATGTGGCTTAACTAGAGACAATCTTGCCTAATGCATTATATTGTACAATAACTAATTGTAGTTGTCTTTTACAATGGAGATTTAAACATCGATTCATCATTTCATGAGAGACTAGCTCCAATCCTGCTGATTTAACTTCCACAATTTTAAATGGTAGAAAGAAGTGGGGTGTGTAATTAAAAAAAAAGAGAAGATTGTTAGGAAGGAAAACAATACAGTCGACCGGTCTGGGGAGACATAGGATGAATGGGTAGAAAGCTTTGTGCATCCTTGACCATCCACTATTGATCAGGAAGGAGGGGGGGGGGTTGATGGAGAAGTGTTACATCCTGACCAATTGTCTTTATTACTCTCTTGAGGTAATGAATTCCAGGATTTTTAAAGGAGAAAGGCTGAGGGGTGAGGTTGGTACGTATGGTGAAGATATAAAGCATGCAAGAGCCAATCCATAATGGACGGCTCGCTTCATTCACACACACACATATGCACAGACGCAATACGTGAAAAGGTGTATGTGATAGGAAAGGTCATGGCATGAAGTGGGAGATGGAGTCATCTTCCACTTTGATTGGAGGGTAAGTCAATAATTGTGCAGAATCTGATGACCAGGTTGGTTCCAGTGAATACTAATTTCATTGGTTTATACAATAGTGTGGAATACGTTATTGTACGCACTATACTCTTAAAGATCCAATCATTGATCAGTAGTTTGTACATTGTAGTCGCTGGATTGCTTCCCAGCAGAAGTTACCCAAAGCGGTGCCTGGAGAATCTTCCAATGGTGAAGAAATGGAAGGAAGATCACCATCATTTCGAGGCCTGGTGAGTAAAGAATTTGGATGTGAGCATTACAAGAGAAACTGCAAACTTCAAGCTGCATGTTATGGCAAGTTATTTACATGCAGATTTTGCCATGACAAAGTGAGCGATCACTTAATGGATAGGTAAAAATTCTGATGGTATCTTTTATATTTTATTATACTTCATATGTCTAATAATCTGTTTGACCATTGCAGAAAAGAAATATCAGAAATGATGTGCATGTGCTGCTTGAATGTGCAAGCAGTTGGGCCGACATGCATGACCCCTTCATATGATGGGCTTTCAATGGCAAATTCCACCGTTTCCCCAGCTTGAATCTCGTTCAATCCATAAACATGTGCAATACCATCTCACAACATCTGCAAATTTTTTGTTGATGAAAGGTGCTTTTTCAGTTCCTCTTATTTTATGAATGTATAGTAATGCAAATTTCAGTTCATATTCTTACCATCTTTAAAATTCATATGTCCTTATGGGAGGTAGTTGAAATATTTTTTTTCTTTTATAGTCTCATTTTGGACTTGTGAATCGCAGGTCTTCCTCTAGACAATTAATTTGTTTAGCTCTTGCTTCAGACTTTCTTCCTCTTGTAGCTTTTATTCATTACTTATTCATCATTCGTTTTCAGGAATGTATATCATTGTCCATTTTGCAATGTATGCCGTGTTGGGAGAGGCCTTGGAATTGATTATTTTCATTACATGAAATGCAAATTGTTGTCTGGGGATTAAATCAGCATCTCACAAATGCTTGGAGAAAAGTTTGGAAATGGACTGTCCAATTTGTTGTGACTTCTTATTCGCATCCAGTGCTGCAGTCAGAGCTCTACCTTGTGGCCGTTATATGCATTCAGCTTGCTTTCAGGTCTATTTCACACCCTTCTCAGATTCCAAGTTGATACCTCGTCTGTCTTCTCAAGGAGAGGGAAAAAAACCTGCAGTTCTTTCTAGTATTCTTAGAATTTGACTCAGATCTTTTTTTTTAATCTGTTAGGCATACGCCTGTAGTCACTACACATGTCCAATTGGCAGCAAGTCAGTGGGAGATATGGCGGTAAGAAAACAATATATTTACTACCATGTGCATCTATTAATTCTGTCGTCAATATGCATTCGATGCTTTGAAATTTTTCTGAAAATTAAAAGCCTGTATATAGATGGTTTTTGTTTTAATTTCAATAGAAATTTGCTTCATGCTTGTGACTTCAAACTGGAGTCTTTTACTCCTTTTTTTTAAGTGCAAGCCTTTTACTCCCTTTTAATGGCAAGGATTGACAGGAACATGAGGAACTTTTCTTATTGTATCCATATGGTAACAAGTATTTAGTATTTCTATTTTAATTTTTCCCCTATATAAATTATCAAAATGGAAACCGTTTTTTGCCTTTAGCTAAATACTAGTGTGCATTTGCTGAACTTCAGCAAATCTATTCGTGTGCTGACCCATATTATAATTACGAATTTGATATTATTATATAGTATATGTGGAAACTCACCGTTTGTGACGTTTAATTAAAAGATTTAATGGATTGAGAAAAGTGATACAGTTAGAATACGCGTTTCAATTCTTTTTCTTTTTTTTTTGATTTTGCGCGTTTCAATTCTTTAAACATCGTCTAACATTCTTTTCTGAGTGAGGGCCTTTATCTGTTAAAGTGGAATACTCGTAGTTCAACTAAAAATGAAAGAACGTTGAATACGCCTAGGGTAATTGGGGTATCGTTACTATGGCACAAGCCACAGCCCTTTGGACTTTCCGTTGCGTCTTTGAATTGGAAATTGAAACATGTACGAGTAGCAGCCATACAATACTTGGTTCTCTGAAAAGACAGGATTACTTTGGTATGCTCGATGCTTTGTTGGCTGCTAAGGTGCTTCCTGAAGAGGACGAGGACCGGTATCAGGCATGGTATATCTGTCCTCTTCAATATTTTTCAGTGTTTGTAAAATGTAAATGCTAGATTTACTCTTTTGTTTAGTCCTTGTTGAAGTTAGTTTGGATTTTATAGAGTATTCCTGCTTCATTACACTTGTTCAGAACAAATCTGTTTTATTGTCGCACAATTTTCCTTTCTCCCTCGAGTCACAATACTAAAACAATTCTTGAGTTCGTAAAACCAGATGGAATTCTTCATACGAAGCACAAACTGTAATGTTCATACAAGTAGTATTTGCATGATGGGGCTATTATTACAGAACCAAAAGGGGTTTGCATAGAAAGACCTCTAGCATGATTCTGTCGGTCATTTTTGTAATGGAAATGCAGGATACACTGTGCAATGATTGTGATCGAAAGGGCTCTTCACGCTTCCATTGGTTGTATCAAAAATGCGGTTTTTGTGGGTCATACAATACCCGGGTGATCAAGTCTGAGGCAACAAATTCCATCTGCTGCTACCTGCTAGTGTGCTTCGTAGGAGAGAGGAGGATAGAGTTTGTGAATACCTGTATAGCCTATTCAAAATGCCCCCCCCCCCGGGAACCGGCAACCTGTTTCTTTCTTCTCATCTTAAAAAGTGAAGTGAGTCACTTCCAACAGAGGCCTCTGTTGAGTTTGTTTCCTCATGAGCCGGTTACAGAAGCATCGCATCACTATGTGGTCTTTTTCGCCGTATAGAGTACGAACCAACTTCCTTCCCATTTTTCCCGCTCTTTTTGGGCAATGGATATCTGTGCATTTTCTCCTCTGCATTGGGGACCCGAGGCGAGGTATGTTCCAGCAATGTGTTCGTTTCAATTCTTGTGCAGCAGCTTGGATCCGTATCTCTGTTCTTTACAATGTAAGATACAAAGGCTGAGAGTCATCTAGAAAGTTATATCTGTATCGTCAATGGCGGCTAACACTCATGGGAGGCCTTAATGAAGTCATTTAATAAGCTGCGTGTTTTTTAATCGACGGAAGATTTTTTTTGGGGGTTGGAGGGGCCGAAATCTTTTATTTATTTGCTGCTTAGGCACTTCCCCCCTATTATGCTAATGCCATTTTGGATCTAAATTTTGACTTTACCAGAAAACCTAAAATAGATAACTAAATATGAATCTGGAAAAATAACAATGAGGTCCGTGTAAGAGATTTTATAATTAAAAACTCCCATAAAATCATATAATTATTTTCAAATTTTGTAGAGTTGTTAATGTACTGAGATGAGTTGTAACTTACAACTCCATCTCACTGCGTGAAGTTGTTAACGGGATTTAACAATAAATATGTTATTCATGGGATTATTTAATCGTACAATTCTTTACATGGGATCTCATCGTAATTCTCCCCATACAAAGATACGAAAATCATGATAAATATTTTCAACAAGAATTACTGTGTGTGGAGTTGTAACTTATAACCCCATCTCAATGCATAGAGTTGCTAACGGTATTTGATACTAAATATACAATTTCATAAATGATAGTATCCATACAAAGATACGAATGAATATGGTGATAAATATTTTCAAGGAAAATTACTGTACGTTGTCTTACATCATTAACTAAAAAGTTCTACAAAAAACCAAGCTTGGTTGGTTTAGTGGTCAGCTCACTAGGTCACTTAAGCAAGTGTTAGGGGTTCGATTCCTACCCTATGTATGCAGCAACCAATTGGCTAGCGACAGACCCTTAAATGGAGCTTAGATCCGCGGAGGATTAATCATTGACCTATCGGGCTGGGGGATACCTTGAGTCACCAAAATAAAAAAAGTTCTACAAAAAAATGACTGGTATGGAATGACAAAATCCAGTAGAAAATGATAACAACAGTTTTCCATTGAAAATACACCTCGTAAATTTTGATATTCTTCAAACACGTGATAACCCAAATACAAAATCTGTGGCGAAAGTATACCAAGTTTTCAGTTAGCACTTACAAAATAAATTTAATAAATAATGAAACGAGTGACCTTTTTCTTTTTCTGGGGGAGGAGGGGCTTTATAGGGTTTTTTTTAAAAACTAAATTATATAAAATTTCTTAACTTGTATGAATTACTTTAAATTAACGTTTAACCTTTCATAATAATCCTCTCTAAATTTGTACATTTGCACACGTAACTCCTTTATTATTGGTTTTGTTCACTATTTATTTGTAAACAATTTAAATTTAAGAGATTTATCAACATATAACTTCAAGTTTGAAAATGTTATATGCATACAAAAAATGTTTGGAGTTACAAGATTGATAACCTGAGGTTATCTGCGTGAACTTAAAATTTTAGGGGGGGTTATTATAAAACTTTACATTGATATGACATAAAGTACCTATGAGTTTTTATATAATTTGATTTTTCTAAAAAAAGAGGAGCGGTTATATAATTAAAATTGATGACTGTATTTACTTAATTTTTATGAAAATAATTAATTAAGGAGAATAAGAATATAGGAAGGGGAGTCTCTGAAAATGGAAGCCATATGCTTTATGACAGCCACCCAAACACTCACCGAACGTTACACCGCGCTCTGCTTCTCTTTCTCATCGTTCCATATCAATCTTCTGTGTGTGCGTATCCTCCCGCTTGATTTTCAGACCCAAACAGGAAATACCATTCTCTGCAATCTCTTGAAATCAATATATTGCTCGATTCCCGACAAAATATTCATTCGACTAGGAGCTCAGACCAAAAAACGAAGAACAGACGCCGCCCGCACTGGAAAAACGAGAGCTTTACACTGATTAACTGAGTTTATCTCCAGAAAGAGAAGCAAACAGCATCTCTTTGACAGTTTAGAACAAAAGTGGTGAGAAGTTCTCATGGCTACGAGGCCTGAAAGATCGTCAAAGCCACTGCACAACTTCTCATTTCCATGCTTGAAATGGGGCAACCAGAGATTCCTCAGGTGTGTCAAAGCCTCTCCCAACACGGCTGAACCTTCCTCTTTCGATCGCGGATCTTCGCGATTCCTGTCGAATTTTGGTAATTCCCAACACAGACAAAACAACCGTCGACCTTCCAATCCGAAACGTAAATCCAATCCCCAGGAAGATGCTGAGATTAATATCGAGGCGGTTCGCGAGAAGCTCATGATCGATCTCAGAGTGGCGGCTAAGAAGCTCAAAGTTTCGATTCTTGAAGAAGGAGCCGTCGAGGACGAAACGGCAGCCAATGCTAGGCCTTGGAATTTGAGGACCAGAAGAGCTGCCTGTAAGGCTCCCCATGAGGAAGAGCGCAAACACAATTCGTCTTCTTTGCCAACGAAGGTCGTAGAAGCTGCGGTGACCAAGGAGAACCCGGTCAGCGAGGCAAAGAATGAGAAAACCAAATTTTCGGTTTCGTTATCGAAGGAAGAGATTGAAGAAGATTTCTTGGCTATGGTTGGAACGAGGCCTCCGAGAAGGCATAAGAAGAGGCCTAGGATCGTACAGAGGCAATTAGATGTAAGTCTCTACAAGGATTTTCAACTTTCCATGATGCAGGTTATACTTCCATGGCTATAAGATGTGGGGTGAATGGAAGATATAAAAATCTGCGCAATATATGCTGAGAGGATTCTGGTTTGTCTTTGTCAAAGACTGAAAACTTCTTTGGGCTTTATTTTTAATGTTCCTCTCTCGGTTTTCCCATAAAGCAAAAAAAGACGGTTGTTTTCTCCATTTATCTTGCCTGGTCATGTCACAAGCTTATATTTATGTCTTACATTACCTACATTTTTACTTGTAACTGTTTTTGGTGTCCAACATTTGCAGACACTCTTTCCTGGATTGTGGTTGACACAGGTCACCGCGGAATCATACAAAGTGCCTGATGACCCCGAATGAGGTAAGCGTAAGTAGTTGTTTGTTTGTCACCGTTTATATTTACAGAAGTGAATTGGATCAGTAACTATAATTTCTGATTTAATTGGCATGCAGAGGCTGAAATGACAATGATACTGGTTTCTGCATTCTGGAAGTATCAGATAGTTTGCTTGCTGACTTCTTCCACATTGTGACATTAATAATGGCATGGCCAAATCATCCACGTCAATCAAAAAGTTTGCCTCCACAATCATGAAACAGAATATATGGGCCTCTTGCATTCTACATTCGGGTATTTGAATGTATTTGCTTGCACGTGAATTTTATTTCTTTGCGCTTCTGGAAAAATCTCAAGTTTACCACCAAATTGGTAGACTCCTGCTGTAATAAATTTAGCAGTTTTTGCCTTGTATGTATATTTACTTCCTGTCTTCAAAACTCATTCAAGAAAGTAAACAAGCCTTTACTGCGTATGTTGTCAAGCTTCTGGTGTTCTACAAAATCTGGAAGCTTTGGGGTTATTAAGCATCTTTCTCAGAATAACGTTCTTCTTTGCATAGTCACCACTAATACTTTAATGACAGTTTATTGAGTTTATTCTTTCTGTAGGCATCATGGATGGCTTGTGAAGCCGATTAACATGATCTTTTGGATCTAAATCTTCAAGGCTAGAATTGATTTGAAAACGGGTGATCATGGTAGTATGAACTTATTGTTCAGTGTAGTCTTTCCTTTTATTCGTTGGAAGAGTAATTAGCTTGGCACACGTAGATGGTTTTAGCCTATACAAGCAACCTCGAAACCTTAATGGAGCAGTGTATCTTTTTGTTTGCAGAAGCAAGGTGAGGGGTGTTCACTTCATGACAGGGAATGAATCTCTTGTGATATATAAAGTAATCCATGAAGATCATCCAATCAATCTTCTAATTGATCATTCTACCTTAATAATCTAGCGGAGAAGTTTAATCCTACTTAGTTTCTATCTCTACTGCAACCAAACGCTCCCAAGCACAAAATGTAGAGGGTGTTTGCTTTCGCAGATAGGAAAAGAAGATGAATGCTGTGTTTTAAGTGAAGTTGGGGCGTGCTTTAGAGAAATTCATTTGTCCCAGGGAAAAGGTTTACACCTGGCTGTTTGGCTGATAAATAGTCGAAGGTAAACAGAAAAATTGTGCTGTTCCATTTGGTATGTTTCCAAGAGAGAAGTGTGGCTGCTCTGTCTGATTTTCTAGTCATTGGAACATTCATCGAACACTGGACAGAAGCTCAACATCTTTTAGAAGCAATGGCTATTAGGCATGCGGGATGAGGGCATCTCCAAATTAAGTTGCATCCCTGATTTATATATATCTCTTAGGGCTTGTTTGGTTTCAGGGTACGGGAGAGTGGGTAAGGGAGGTAAAGGGGTTATATTACCTTGTTTGGTTTGTTAAAGGTGGGGGAAGAATGGTAGATCATTTGTTTGGTATAAGAGGGTAAGGGAGGGATAGTAATAACAAGTTTACCATTTTACCCCTACTCATTAATTTATAGCTTTTTAATCCTATAACATTTAAATTAATTTAAATCTTGCTTCAAAATAAATTAATATTATAAATATGCATATAATAAAATGATATAATGATATTTTTATTTGTGATTAGCCAAATCAAATATTTTAAGAGACTAATTAACAATTTTTTTCTATTAACCTAAAAAATTTTATTTTGCCCGTAAATTTCAATTTTTTTTTTGGAGGAGGAGGCTAAGTAAAATTGTTCACTTTTTTTATATTTGAACTTATTTATCATGATTTTTCCCACATCATCTCATTAATAAAATTAACTAATTCCATTTTGAACATAAATAAAACATGTAAAAAGTCAATAATACTTACAAGCTATGTTTTCATAAAATCATTATACTATTCAAAAGTTTATATACCAAAAAGTCACTACAACATGTTCAAATTCCTATTTTAAACATGCAACAAAAAGTTCAAAAACTATACCAAAAAGTGATTACAACATGTTCAAATTCCTATTTTTGAATATGCAACAAAAAATTCCTAATCATCATGTAGTACTCAAATGTCATATCTTTTGAGCATCTACCAAAATATACAAAAGGCATCATAAGTAGGTTGATAACTACAATATACAAAAGCCATACCTTTTCAACATGTACCAAAATATATATAATTAGATAAGCATCTAATTAAAGAGAATTATATAATAGTTTCATGATCAATTGCTTCCTATTTGAAGATGGACATTGAACCGCTATCCTAAGCTTATCAACATCACCCATGAGAAAGCAATATATGTCAGGTATTCTCTCAGCATCACATCCACATTCTTTAAGCATTTTTCAAAGCTCTTCACCTGACAATTGTGGGACTTGCATCCTTGTGATGGAGGTTTTTTTTGTAGAATTGGATTTCCTTGCATAATTGCCTCAGCCACTACACGCATTGCCCTTGTTAATTCTGTGGTATTATTTTCTTATTCTCTAGGCACCTTCCTTGTCCTCTTGCTACAAGCACTATTAGTGACAGGTGAATTGTCTTATTCAGGAGATTGACCTTGCCCACAATCTTGTGCAACAAGGTTATCAATGTCCTTGTCAGTTTCAGTGACCTCTTCTTGTGTAAGGCATCTCTTTCTCCACTCACGTATTGTTTCTCCTTCATCTCCTCCTGCTCTATCAACTCCATATAGTATCATCATCTTCTCATAATTTGGAAAAGGAGCATTTCTCCATATTGCAGTTTTAGGTTTCGTCTGAAAAAAAATATAATGACAACAATGATATATAATCAGGGCTAGCTGATGTGCAAGACAACAATTATATATAACAGAGCACAAGATAGTTATTTTGCAACCAAAATAAAACAAAAATTAGAAGTAAAGGATCCAGAATTATTTTGCAACAATTATATATATATAACAGACGAAAAACGAAAACAGGCAGGGGATGCCCATACAACTATATATAGATCTGGATAAGGATTCTGCAACCTATAGGGCAAGTCCCACCCGTTTTCTGTTGTTGTCCCTTTTCTTTTGGGTTTTTTCACATAATTGTTTATATTTTTAGATGAAGAGAAAAAGAAATGGGCCTATCGACAATATTTTTTTAAAAAAAATATATAAAGCTTATATGAGATGCTGTGTACCTCATTATTTTTATATTACTTATTATAATTAATCAGTATATCATTTTGTTTATCCTCACTATTCTTCTAACAATTGGTATGGGCAAACAAATATTTTCATTAATAACATCATAATACTTTAATGAATAACAGCTCAAAATATTCTGAAGAGAAATTTATATGTATGGATCAAGTATAAAAATTTATAAATGTTAGTAATTTGTAAACAAATTGCATTTTGCTTGGGACTACGTGTAATATGAGCACCCCTTAATACTGATAATGGCTACTGCATAATGGGAAGAGGAGAAAACAAACTCAATCACATCACAGTAGCAGAACACAGCAAAGCCAACAAAATACCGAACTAAATTGATGTGCCCAAAATGTATTATTTTTATGTAGAAGAAAAACAATACTTAAATGGAAAGGCTACTCCCAAACTGCAGCAAAGGTTACTCTCAAACTTAAATGGAAAAACAATACATGTGTGTGTAACATATTTACCTTAATCAATGCATTTCAAACTTCAGGCTCAGCATCCTATAATTGTGTTGTTGGATTTCAAGTAAACTCATTCAAACTTTTAAAAATGACATACACCTTTGCGAAGTTTCTCTTCAAAGTCTTCCTCCGATTCTTCACCTTTTCATTGTCAATTTGTTTATCAAATAAAGCACTTAAATATTTAATTATATTGTCATAAGTTGTAGATGTAAAAGTGCCACCAACTTTATGGCATTCATTATATTCAGTCATAAAAGCATCAAGTAGTAAAACCTTACTCTTTGGAATAATAATGAATTAGTGTAAAAGGCAAAAGGATTGGTGGAGAGGTGGTGGGAAAAAAGACCATTAGAGGGGTTGGAGAGGAGGAAAATGAGGGACAGAGCTGAACGTGTTTGATTAAATAAGTAGTAAGACCTTACTCTTATGATCACCATATATTAATGGAATTTGCATGCAAGTGGAATTTTATTTCCTTCCACTTTATTGACTGGATCAATTTTTCCATTTTGAAAGCTCAACCTCCTTATGATCCCATAAATGCCCCACTCCTTTCTTTCTTTTTTTTTTTTGTTGTTTCCACGAAAATTGTGATCGCAGGATTATAAAATTCTTTCTCCTTATACATGTTTTCATTTTTGAGCTAGGCGTAGGTATCTTTAATAAGTTTATCATTTGACTCATACATAACAGAATAGGACGTAGCACTTCTAATCATATTGCGTATAAGAACAATTAAATCAAAAACACATTATTGTCAATTAGCATTCAAAGATCTGAATCATATTGTGTATCAGAACAATTAAATCAAAAACACATATTATTGTCAACTAGCATTGGAAGATCTGAAATAACAAAAATAACATAGATGTTAAAAAAAAGGAGGTGCTAACATCCGAATGTCTGAAACAGAGATATAGTCCAAAAAAAAAAAAGAAAAGAAATAACAGATAAGAAAATAAAAAAACCTTGTCCTTGTAAGGTGAGATTTTCACCCCAAGATCGACCCTTACGGCTAGTTTCCTCGGTGAAGAGGTACTTAGGGGACATTGGAAGCTAGTATAGGTTTCGAATGGGGACTTCGAGGTCCTTGTAAGGATTATAGAGGCGTGTTGGGGTTTGTGGGTCGCAACGCCATGTAGAGCATCGTAACTTCAACAATTCAAGGCACCCATTTTTCAAAAGAGGGAGTGTAACTAAAAACAAAGAAGATCATTTTTAACTTTGCTAAAAACAAAGAAAATCCAAATACTAGCTAAGATGGGATGAAGACGAGAGTGGAGAGTGGACGGTGAAGAAGCAAAGTGAAGGTGAGAATGCTGGGTCTGTTTTTTATTTTGCCAATGGATAATATTAGAATATGATATTTCAAATGAGGGTAAAATAGAAAGTAAATTTACCTCCCCTCTAAAAACCTCCAAATTGGAGGGAACCAAGAGGAGGGAAAATGAGCCAAAATTTTGACTCCCCTCCCCTAACCTATCCCCAAACCAAACAAGCCTTTAGGCGAAAAACTTGAGCCCAATGGCTTTCGTGGTTGGCGTTACCTGGCATTACCTCTCTATCTGAACTATGTTGGTATTGGTCATTAGCTCAACTGTTTTCTTCGTCATCCTCCTTCATGTCCATTGATTATTGAGCCCCCAGACGGCAACACAAGGCTCTGCTTATATAACTCTCCTTTTCTGTTTATGTTTCTGCCCCCCCCCCCCCCCCCCGACCCAGGGCTTGTGCCGTCTAATTAACAAGGCTTGCAAAAAATTATTTCCTTGTCGAAATAAAGAAGAAATCCAACTTCTCCCCTTTAGGCCAAAAATTAATTTCTCATTAAATTAAAGACTTCAACTTTTGTTATTCCATCCACATAAATTGTATCCCAACAATTAAAATTCAACGTGTAGCTGGTAATGAGTTGAGATGCTTGCCTTTTCGTATACATTCATAAGGAAAGTTTTTTTCCTCAACCGTTTCTTGGTTTGACCTTGTCCACAACCAAGACTTTTTAAACACCCTTCTCTATCTTGCCACGTAAACTAACTGTCGATGACGTTTAGTTGACTCTTGAGTATTTTATTAATACATGCGTCTTGTTGATAGTAGAGAACGTCTTTAAATTTACCCCCCAATAAAATAAAATAGGCTGGGCCTTAACTGTATCATTCTGAAAGAAGGACCGCACCGCACCCAATTATAGCCGAACCAGTGATTGAAGCTCCCGGGCGTAATCGCAGAAAAAACACTCGTCAATTAAAAAAAGGTTGATTTTTGGGGCGTCATGGGAAATTCCTTGTGGGCGAAATCCTCACCGGCCGGCACTTGGAGCTTCTTAGTTGGGTCCAAAGGAGAGAATTAGTTTTTTATAATATGGTTAATCAAAATTTAAATTATTATCAGAAGATATACTTATATTAAATGTCTTATACTATCTCAAACAGAATTATCTTCAAAAAGGAGAATAGCTACCCTTTAAAAGAAAAATTAAATAGTCTCAGAGAAAGGGATCAGAGATATGAATGGTCCACCAGTATCCTTCTCTCATTTCGATTTTTTTTTTAAAAAAAAGTATCCCTTTTTTCAAATTTTCTATGACCACTTCAATGATTTTATTTATAATGCCGAAACAGAGTACTTATCTGTAGAAGTCACCCCATTCAATTCATTCTATAAGTATTCAATTTAATCCATAAACTCTTGATCTGCAAACTGTTAAAAAAATGTAAATTAAAAAGTTATTAAATTTTAAAATAAAATTATTATTTAACTAGGATTTAACGGTAATTCTCTCTCTTTTGTTATGTTTTTTTTTTTTTTTTTGAAGAAAAAGGGCGCAAGGATCCATCATATGCGTGTGGTCCTCCGGTTGACTATTGATAAATCAGTCTTCCCCATTTGTCAATCACTGCTGTTGCTAATTAAGTCATCAATTACGTATATCAAACTTCAAACCATCATCAATGCTACTAATATAACACGCCTCTTGTGTTTTCACACGTACAAGGAAATGATTCGACGGTAAAAAAAAAACAGAGATGCAAGGAAATGATTCCTCCTACTGGATGGACCAATGCACGATAAGTCGCAGAATTAGAATTGGATGAGCACGATTTCAAAGCGCAGCGAGGGAATCAAACACTGGCATCTGGTCAGAACAAAACCAGTCAAACAGCACCCATTTGCATAGACTGTACAAAATAAATAAATAGAAAGGAGGGAGTCATAAATGAATTTCGTGCAGACGAGTAGCCCAAGTGAATTCGCATTTTGAAGTTGCATGTATACGAGAAGGAGAATCAACGTACTGTTAAGGTCGCTGTTGGTGGATTCGTGCTCATGAGTTTTGTGTTTAGATTATTATGCTCCTGCTTGAGCAAGAGGTTCAAGGCCAGCGCACCCTCTGATTCCCATCATCATCCTCAAGCTGCCAACGATGTTGCCGACACATGGGACCTCTTCTTCGACCTCCACTCTCTCCAGCTAGCCACCAACTTCTTCTCCGAGTTGAACCAATTAGGTCATGGGGGGTTCGGTCCTGTTTACAAGGTTTGTCTCTCTCCCACATCCTTCCCTGATTACCCTTCAAACACTCAATCTGGCTGTTTTTTATTTGCCCCGAGGGCTCTTTTCTACTTGCAATTCCCTGTTCTAAGTGCCCTTTTTAGTGCCGATTTCTCTGCTCCCTTGCGGAATCGTCTCTGAATAAATGCAGCTACTATTTCTCTGCTCATTCAATGAAAATTGCTATCAAGTTCTGATCTTTTTGACTGGGGAAGCTAATTATGCTGTCCGCTTAATCAAGATCCTTTTCTCTTCGAATTGCTTTCCCATTAGTTTAGTCTCTTCCTTGCTGTTATATACGCAGGAACAGAGAGAATGACCTGTAATCAAACATCTAGTCTCGTTATGAAGAATTTTGACGTGATCGATAATTCCTTGTTTAAACTGCACATAAATCTTGAATTTTTCAAATGTTTTATACGCAGAGGGTTGGTTGTTGGTGGATTTGTTTCCTTGCCCCTTAAGCGAAACTTTGGTTTACTTCTGCTTGATTTCTGCAGGGATTGATGCCAAATGGCCGAGAAATAGCTGTGAAGAAGCTGTCTCTGGAATCAAGACAAGGAAACAGAGAATTTACCAATGAGGTCAAACTGCTACTGAGAATCCAGCACAAGAACTTGGTCACATTATATGGGTGTTGTGCTGAAGGACCTGAAAAGATGCTTGTTTATGAGTATCTTCCAAACAAGAGTCTTGATCACTTTCTCTTTGGTAAGACAACAATTTCTACTGAACACACAAGAAGATATGCCCTTTACATTTTCTATTTCTTTTCCTGGCTTTGCGTGGGAAGTATTGATGCGTATATAAACTTTCAGATAAAAGAAGGTCGCCATCTCTGGACTGGGCAACTCGCTTTAGAATAGTCACAGGTGTGGCAAGAGGACTTCTGTACCTGCATGAAGAGGCCCCAATAAGAATCATTCATAGAGACATCAAAGCCAGTAACATTCTGCTGGATGAGAAGTTAAATGCAAAAATTTCAGACTTTGGCCTAGCAAGACTATTTCCCGCGGATGACACTCATATGCAGACATTTAAGATTTCTGGTACACAGTGAGTAACTTGTCACTTCTCTGTCATTGTGATATTAGCAATCCTTATTCCTTATATTTTAACCTTTTATGAATGTAGTGGTTATATGGCTCCTGAATATGCGATGCGTGGATATTTATCAGTAAAGACAGATGTTTTCAGTTATGGAGTCTTGGTATTAGAAATTGTTAGTGGGAGAAAAAACCATGACCGGCTACTTGGTGAAGAGGAGGCAGATCTGTTGAACCATGTAAGTTTATTGCCGACGGAGACTTCAGTTTATAAATTCAATATGCCCATGAACAATGATTCTTGCTGTAAATTATGATCAGATGCTGTGATCTGCATACTCTCTGTGCATATGCAAGGATAAGATGGGAAGGCGGCCCCATGACATGATTCATTGTTTTGGGCATTCAAATTTCCCGTGAATGTTGGTGCCTAAGTTATGTAGTTAATGCTTTTAGCAACAATCCTCCTCCCGCAAGTGACTTTTAACTACATATGTGGTCGACACGCATTTTCTTGGGAGTGTATAGGGATATAACATTGAACATTTTGCAATATTGAATTGGTATGCCATTACTTTAAGTAAGACATTTCTTTGAAAACTCAACTGTTTCTTGTGCATATGCAGGCATGGAAGCTATATCAGGCGGGGAAGATAATGGATTTGATTGACACAAGCCTAGCCAAATACAATGGTGACGAGGCAGCGATGTGCATTCAGCTGGGCTTGTTGTGCTGCCAAGCAAGCATATCAGAAAGACCTGATATGAATGCCGTTCATCTGATGCTCTCAAGTGACTCGTTCACTTTGCCAAGACCTGGCAAACCTGGAATTCAAGGCCGAATCGGACGTTGGACTACCACCTCATCCTCTGCTTTCACCAATACTAATGCTACTAGTGCAACTAAGGCTTCTGGGGGAAGTACTACAGTAGAGGACTATTCAAGAAATTCCATCTCGACTTCTTCGTTTGACGAAGGAAGATGACCTCCATTCTTATTCTGCGTAGCCTTATCAATTTTTTATGCATCAAGGTTGTTAGGGGACCAAACAAAGTCTTGTAACTTTTTGCATGGGAAAACAATTAAGAGTGATTCAAGTTATTTAACAAGCTCGAGTTTAATAACTTAATCAACTATTGTCGCTGCCTGCAATTTCTCCATCAAAATGACAGAAGCGGTAAGCATGTAAATATTGAAGGCCCGAAATGAGGCATTGTACTTTAAAAAACCTTTTCATGTAGGTTTCCATTCCATAGAAAACAAGACGATCGATCACAAATTGTCGAAAAGAAAATAATTTCCCTTTGGGGCAAAAAAAAATCCTAGAGCCAAAACTAGCCATCAAAATTTCAAGTAGCATCCACCGCAGGGAATTCTTGAACAGGTCAAGCTGACAATGGAGACACGATCTCAAGCTTCCGTAACAGGATACTCGAACACAACATCTTTGCCTGAGAGCTTCCTGTATACTGCAGCAAAAGCATCCAGCTTGTACTCAGTGTTGTTACGCTCCTTTGGGTCCAAGAAAACCTGTAGCATCCACACATAGACCCTTAGTTGGTGAATGTAGGCCCTCACTTATTTTGCCCGAGAATGTAGGCCCTCACAAAACAAGAACATAATCTGCACTATTTCTTAGAAATTATACCCCATCAACTTAGCCAGATATAAATAGTATTAAATTTTTTCCCAAATGCACACAGAATGTTCAGCACCCATGCTAATTACAGACATAAACATTTCTATAGAAAATAGACGAATAAAGCTGAGTTGCCCTACTGAGTGCCATTAAAAACAAGAAAATTTTTTCATGAGTTCATTAGCAACAAAAGCTTACCTTCATAATTTTGTATCCATCAACTCGATACCTGACGCGCTTCCCAACGATCTCAGCAGGCAATACAACATCCTCCAGCATGGCTTCATGCACAGCAGTAAGCGTACGGCTTCGAGGACGCTGTACAGCAGATCCTTTCTTTGGTGGCCTGCATATCCTCCGGGTTGCAATCAAAATTACATCCTACAGGTTAAATGAGCATTCCTATCAGAAGCATAATACTTATTAGGTGATACAAAAGGGAAAGGTTATTACAAATTTACAGCTTATTATGGCAGTAACATAAGTTAACACAGTTTCCGAACAATAGAATATGAGACAGAACTGAATAAGTTAATAGAAGAATTCTCAAATAACATCACTCAGTTAAGACGATTTTCCCGTGTAAAAAAGAAAATCAGAATGACAATGCCAAGGATCATGAAAGTTGAAGGGAGTTACCGTATCAAACTACCAAACAATGGACAGAACAGCAAGAATTTAATAGCCACCAAGATAGAGAGAATAACTGTGTTTTATTTGTGTTCTATCCAGACACGAACAGAAGTTAACACTTTGCTTACCTTTCCACTGAATTTCTTCTCAAGCTCTCTGACAAGCCTAACATGAATCTTTCGGAAAGCTTTCCTCAATCTGTAGGGAACATGGATAACCACAGCCTTGCGGTTCCCAGAAACATCAACTTGGCTGCAGATCGGGAAAATACCAGTTATAAAGTAGGCCAAGAAACTAACGCACCTTCACAGGCACGAGTATATGATAGCTACGGTAAACATGCTCACACTGCTGAATTTATGTACAGATCTTTAAGATCACTTTTCAGCTCCTGGTTGGTATTTTCCAGATCAAAAAAAGCCTGCAAAAAAAAGTCACAAAAAAAATTATATTTAGCCAACAAGCTTACACAGCAGCAGAAATATATTATAATATGCTTAAGAAAACCTGTCCATCAGACTCTTCAAACTCCGTCGGTTCAGCATCATTATCTTTGTGGATTTTCTTCCTTGATGTGTACATCTCCCAGACTCTGGCAAATAATAGAGGGAAAGAAAATCAATACAGCACCAATTTATAGTAGATAACAGCAGCAGGCAATATTTGTGATCTGTGAATACACAATTATGTTTTTATATATGAGAAACTACAAAATGCAAGGGTGAACCTCAAGTTGACGACTCAATAACAAATTGACTTTTTTTTTTTTTTTTTTGGTTTGCGAAGATGCCATTCAATGCAGAAGGATCTTCTAAAAAATTTTCGTAACCCCAGATTGTCATTGAGCAATCAATGCATGTCAACAAGCAGAGCCATTGATAAGATTCTTCATAATGGAGCCTATACAGGATATGCAAACAACATTGGTCGCCAAAAAAGAGATTCATATATCGTATATTGATTTTGCTTTTTAAGGTGCAGAATGTCCTCACGGCGAAGTTGGTTTATTGACAGACCTCAAGAAGACGGAAGCCCTGAAAAGTCCGCTGCCTTTCAGTCCCTAGTGTGATACTACCAGTGATGCGAAAACCCTAAGGCCCTGATTGGTACATGGCATTGGAGGGTTGGGATTGGTATTGGCATTGGTATAGCTCATTTTAATATGTTTGGTACGAGGTACTAAGCAATACATGGATTGTTATAATACCACATAGAAAGGATTGGAACAAACCCACCTCCCCCCTGGTATTGCTTTTTTAATCCTAGGATTGTAAATTTTAGAGACAAAAATATCCTTAGTTATAATAATTTTTAGACAAAAATAACCCTAACCTAAATTATATATATCAAGACTCACCACTGGCCGTCTCCATCCAGTTGCCTCTCTCGCATGAATTGGGCGTCGTCTCATACCCCATCCGCTCAGTCGAAGACGTCAGATTTTCAATGGAGACCAACGTCCATCGATCTCATCCTTGCTCGTTGTCTCAGGTAACAACTGTGTACAACTATCCGTGTGATAAAACAACCAACAACTGTGCTTTCTGTGCTTTTTTGGGTTTTAGATCATAATCTTGCAATCAAGTCAGTCATTTTTTTTCCAGAAAATTAGTCGATGGCTGTATGATTTGGTTTCATCGGAATGTCTATAAAAGGGAGCAACTATTATTATTATTGCATAATTTGCTACCAAATCTAAAAAACACTTACCTGAATTCATCGCTGTGCTTAATCTTCCTGCTTCCTTTTATAGCGGATCCTGGTCCTTCAACTTCATAAAGTTCTTCAGCCTTTGAAGAACCAATGATACACCAAAACCCAGAGTCCAGTGTCCTGAATCCTCATAGTACACTAATATGGTGTTGGAGAATCAGGACCCGGCGTTGAGAAAGACGTAAAAGTAAAAGAAAAAAGCTTCCTTTGATTTCTTCTACTCAGGAATTTTCCCATCATATTGGTCCGTGCCAAATGTAGATAAAGTAGGTTGGTGACCTCCATAGCCAAATGCCACTAGATATATGGACAAGTAGAAGGTGATAACTCCCATGGAGGATAGAGGATGACAAGGTTCTTCTTTAGCACCACAGCCATGTGGTTTGATCAAGAAAAGCCATGATGATAAAGACAATAGCCCCAATCCCTATTAAAAACCAGAATTCAAACACAGATGATGCTTGTTAGCAATTAGATAGTCCCAGAATTTTGTTAGTTTAAGGCTAAAAAAAAGAGTTGAGTAATATAATTACCAGAACAAAAATGAGCTAAAAGATTGAGCAAGTTAGGAATTGACCCCAGTAAGAATCACTAAGGAAGGCTCCAATAAGTGAGAACATGTAAACTGTCCCAGTCCATTTGCTGACATTGATGGCAGCTTCAGCATTAGTTTGATTAAGAACTCTGGTAAAAAACAAGACCAAGTTCACTCCAACTCCAAAGAAAGCTAGTGTTGCTAGTGCCTGATTCACCGCATTGAACAAAATGATGAAAAAAAATTAAACTTACAATGTAAGACCTGATCCTTTGAAGCATCAACTTGTCTCGTGAATATTCACCTTGAATAGGATAAAGAACGACCCTATTTTTGTGCAGTGATAAGTCAGATGCGGGGTCAGTAAGAATGATCACGCTGCTCTGGGGCATTGTCACCTGCAAATTTCACATGTATCAAACACTAATGAAGTCTATTAGGTATCATCAACTCTTATACAAACTCAGCCAAATTTTCAAATGAAAATGACTTGCTATAGAATGTATGAACAATATATTTAATTTAGTTAGATAATTTAAGATTTGAGTAGATTACCAAAAAAAAATGGTTATCATGCCCAAAATGAAGTTATTTAATTGATAAAAAAGACAATTGAAGGATATGCATACAAAGACACAATAGCCAATTATTAATTCTAGTATGTAACACTGAAAGTATGAGATCCTGCACATTAACTAGTCCATAAAGCATTGAAGTTGCCACATAACTCATTACAGAAATAACATGCAATTGATAAGGGAATAAGCTTCTGGTAACATGGCAATAACTTTCAGAAGTTGTACTTAATAACTACCTGAATGAAGTTAATGAAGACATTTAACATGGCCATTGACCTTTGCACCTTATTATATGAAGAATCCCCAATAACTGTGTTTCATGATCTATCGTCTGCGTTGCTGACAGAAGAATTGTAAATGGTAAAGACAGTGACAAATGCAATGTCCTCGACAAGTGACATATTATAAGAAGAATGAGTCTTGTTGAGAGACTTTGTTCCTGTACATTGTTTCAAAAAGGATTAAAAACAGAAAAAGAAAAGAGTCGGTGTTAAAAAAGGTGAAATACATTATAAAAATGATCATCATCATTATATATAAAATTGAAGTTTGTACAAAAAGAAGTTTTATCAGTTTCTAATTGCTGGTTGTTGAGAAACAATAAGAAACAAGGTGTTGTGCTATTGAATTCCTTGATTTGATTTTACACTTCAGTTAGCGTCTATGCTTCATTAAAATTTCCTTCTTTGTCAATGTGTGAATACCCTTATGCAAATAATCTTGAATTTTGAGTTATATGCTAATAATGTCTTCCTAAATTTATTGGTTACACAGTTATGGCTCTCTCTCAAGAAAAGAGAGCCCAATTGTGCTTGTTCTTGATCTGGTGGCAAAGCATGGCTGAGGCAATGCATTGGTTTTATTTGTGTGTGTGTATGATGATCATATTAAGGAGGCAACAGATAAAACATATACCTTACAAAGTGGATTTTATTGCGAAGAGATATTATCTAAAGAGATTGGTCTGTAGTAGTGATCTTGCATGTTACAACTTACTTAGAATGCGTAGGTCAACATTTGATAAGCTTTGTTCCATGCTTACGGATGTTGGAGGTCTCAAGCATAGTAAGAATATGCTTATAGATGAGCAAGTTGCTATATTTTTACACATACTAGCACATCATGTGAAGAATAAAGTAATACAATATAATTTTAGTAGATCCGGAGAAACTATTAGTAGGTACTTCAACTCTGTGGTTAATAGCATGATGAGACTTGGACATGTGTTATTCAAGAAACCAGAGCCTGTGGCAGAAGACTCCAATAATGATAGGTGGAAGTGGTTCAAGGTAAATATAAATGTTATACTTTCATTAGAAATTTTTTAAATATGGATAATGTGCAATATTTTTCCTCTTATGTTTACAGCATTGTTTAGGTGCGTTGGATGGAACTCATATTAAGTTGAGAGTTTCTTCTTTGGACAAAGCAAGATATAGAAATAGAAAAGGAGACATAACCACAAATGTATTGGGTGTTTGCTCACAAGATGGCTACTTCACATATGTGTTGCCTGGTTGGGAAGGGTCTGCAGCAGATGGAAGGGTTCTTCGTGATGCTATTAGTAGGCGAAATGGCTTACGAGTTCCTCAAGGTCAATATTACTTGGTTGATGCTGGATACGCCAATTGTGAGGGATTTCTTGCACCATATAGAGGCCAACGATACCACTTAAATGAATGGAGAGAGGGGCGATATCCTAGAAATGCACAAGAGTGTTTTAATATGAGATACTCATCGGCACGAAATGTCATTGAAAGGTGCTTTGGCATTTTGAAGTTACGGTGGGCTATTTTAAGGAGCCCATCATTTTGTCTTGTTCGAACATACAATCGCATAATAATTGCTTGTTGCCTCTTACACAACTTAATTCGTCAAGATGGTGCAGATCCATTTGAAAATGAAGCAAACGAAATGGAAGTTGATGTCGATAGGATGCATAACCCCCCAATTAAAAACATGGACGCATCTAATGAATGGGCTACCTTTAGGAACAACCTTGCACAAGAAATGTTCATTGCTTTTACTTATAATAGGTTATCTAGATGAAAAGGCTATGTACTTTATAATAAGTTGTGTGATATGGAATTTGTGGATAAATGGTTGGGGTAGTTATTTTGATTTATGAATTAAATAAATTATTTTATTTGACTTATTCGGAATTGGATATTCTATTTACTATTTCTTATTATTTTCTCTCTCCTTTCTTATGTTTCTTATTCTATGTTTACTTTATTTTAGATTCTAATATATTGTTTTATAGTTGACCAAACATGTCAAACAAATCTGGAAAGTTGGATAAGCATGTGTGGACACTTGCAGAGGACGAGTTGTTAATCCATTGCATGCTAGCGCTACATGAGAATGGTGAACTTCTTAGTGACAATGGTCTTAGACCTGGTGTCTTGGACACATTGAAAGATAAGCTTCATGAGTTGATACCTGAATGTCAGATTAAGGCTCATCCTCATATCCAATCTAGATATAAATGGTTAAAAACTCACTATGGTGTAGTGACTGACCTTCTTAAATTATCTGGCTTTGGTTGGGACTCTAATAACAAATGCGTGACAGCTCCTAAGACAGTTTGGGATGAATTAATGAAGGTAAATCTAATTAATTAATTAATTAAAGTGACAATGCACTCACATTGCTTTGGAGGTTTCTATAGTCACAAAAGAGATAAATAATTTGACATTAACAACTTTATGGCATTTTCTTACAGGTGAATAATGTCGTTGCTAAATTCAGGCATACACCTTTCCCTTATTATGAAGAGCTTAGCCTTATCTTTGGTAAGGACTGTGCTAATGGCAAGGAGTCTGAACAATATGATGATGTCGTTGAAGAGATCAATAATCAACCTGGTTTGGACGAGCACAATGATGCTAACATACATGTGTCCCATGGGAATGATATACCATATGAGGAGATTCCTAATGAGCATACACCATCTGAGCAGGTTACAGATGAGAGTACTCCATCTGATGCACGTGCAGGGTTGAAAAAGAGAAAGCGAAATAGTGGCGATCGTGATGAATTTCTACTTCAAGGTATGGAGAAGATCGCTCATACGTTATCTGAAGGCTTCAAAGAGGCAAGTGAGCGATTAGCAATTCTTATGAACAAAAGTGAACGTGAAAAGCTTTTGGATAACATGAAGAATTCTCTTTATGCTAATGTTATGCAAGTTGAAGGACTTTCAGAGCAAGAGCGTCTTTCAGCTTATGTCAAGATGATGTCTGATGAGAAACTGTTGATTGCATTTAATGCAACACCTCAAGAGGGAAAAGCAGGTGTTCTTCGCCAAATAATAGCGTAGATATTTTGATATCTAATATTTATTATTTAATTATTATAATGGTAGATATTTTTCATTGATTTTTAGGGATATTTGTAATTTAATATTTCAATATTAAATATTTTCTGTAGATTATTCATTAGGTTTTTTTTTATCTAGCATGTATTTTATTTGCAATCCATATAACAAGCTTGTGACCTTATGTTGAATAAGTGTAAAAATTAGTATTTGATTGGTGTTCACAACATTGCTTATATCATCTACTTGGAGATTTAATCTTTGTTTGAACTAATTTAACAAAAAATTCATAAGAGGTACTATAGTCTTTTTTATAATTTATGGGAGAGGTCAATAAGACTTTGATGAGGAGAATATAACTTTTATTATAATATGTTTTTAATTTATCGTAAGAGACATTATAGTCTTTTTACAATTTATGACTAATTATGGCTTATAATTAATTCAAGTAATCCCTTCAAATGTTACTCCATACCAAACGCAATTTAAAAGTTTAGTTCCACTCCCACACCTAAAGAGAATCCCAATCTTAATCACAATCCCAATCCATTAAAATTCAATACTACGTACCAAACAAGGCCTAAAATTTGAGATTTAACTGGGGTGACAAAGATATGAAGACTGAATGAACGATCGAGATTAGTGTTTCTGCTAACGTGGACGGTGGAGATTCAACAAGAGATACTCTGATACTTGTATCGTCCCCATCGGCTTTTCTAATCGAAGGCTTACTGACCTTTGAGCCCAACGATGTCTTTCGAGGAAATAGTAAATTCCACTAAATTAAATGAAGTGGGAATCTTAATTAAATTTAGTTAAAATATTAATATTTAAATTTAAACATTCAATTTTAACAAGTCTCTAATTAAATCTCTTGATTTTATTAAAAAATTTAATGTTGTTTGAAGATCAATATACCTACTCTAGTTAAAATTGAAGATTTAAATCTGAATTTACATATTTCAAGTAGATTTAATTGGGATTCTCCTTAAATTAATAACACAAGTCATTAAATATTATTTTCCATTTTTGAAAAATTAAAACTAGTTACATTATTTAACACCATTAAGTGTGGGTTTAAAAATCTACAGGGTAAAGAGGAAAGGTTACAAAGATAAGCCTAAGAGAGAGAAAATTATGAGCGAGAGAGAGCGTGAGCGCAGTCGAGAGCGAGACCCAACGGTGCCGACACCGGAGGAACAAGATGCCATGAGGCGAAGTAAGAAGAAGTTACGGGGAGAAGGCGAAGTTTTCTCAGGAACTCAGGTTTTGATGCCACGGCTTGAGGATTGGATGAATGAGGAGGCAACCACCGAGGTAAATGAGGATCTGGGTTCTGCACGTAAATCATATAAAGAGGCTTGTGCTCCAGCAGGGACTGATGTGGACTTGTCGGATGATGAGGAAGAATAGTGGAAGGGTGACGGATGGAAATCAAGGATTGAGGTGGTCCCAACGGAGAGGGGACCGAATATTAGAGTCTCACCGGAGTATAGGCAGAAGTTGGCGAAAAAATGGTCTAAGTGTCTTATTGTTAGACTTCTGGGAAAGACGGTACGCGAGGAGTCGCTGGCGAGGAAACTTCAGCAGATTTGGGGTCGTAAAGGTAAGGTGGACATGATGGAGATTGGCTCAGGTTTTTCCTTGCTAAACTTAACAGTGCCGACGACTATGAGCTTGCATTAACAGGGGGTCCCTGGGTCTATATGGATCACTATTTAGCTGTGCAGGAGTGGCAGTCGGGTTTCGACCCAGACGAATGTGAAATCTCAAAAATAGCGGCTTGGATACGTATTCCTAAATTTCCTGTAGATCTATATGATCGTGGCGTCTTGTATGTGGTAGGAAGTCAGATCGGAAGGGTGCTAAGAGTCGACAGGAATATTACTAGCCAGACGAAAGGACGATTTGCTCGTATATGTGTAGAGCTCGACCTGAATAAACCATTGTTACCATCTTTACACATCGATGGGAAGGAAAAAAAATTGGTTTATGAAGGTTTGCATCTCATTTGCTTCACGTGTGGTTGCTATGGACATGATAAGGAGCATTGCCGTACCAACAGCAACGTCTCGGCGGCTTGCCCGAAATCAGATACAGAAATCTCAAAACAACAAACAAACACGGAAACTGACGTACCGATCAAGGGGCTGGAGTTTGGAGAGTGGATGGTTGTTTCTCGGCGCCGACGGGGGCCGTTGGAGACGGTGCATGGAGATTCCCAATCCCATCGTGATGGGGGCCGAGATTGGCGACAATCTGCTGAGAATCGGGGATCATGTTTTGCGCTTTTATAGGGGAAAAGGAGCGTGGATCATGGGCATGATGATGGATTGCTTTATGAAGAAAAGGTTGGAAAAGAGGTGAGGAGAGAGGAGAAAGGACATATGTTACAATGCAAGGCTCAACAAAGTTCACGTGGTTCCCTTTCACAGAGAGGTTTTATGTCGGCTGGATATGTGGGGACCAAGACACAGAGGATGGGCCGTAGTAGTGAAATGGTTAGCCCAATGAATGA